>PVJA010008059.1:0-56580 GCA_004027025.1 Myocastor coypus
ATTTGGATTTTAATTTTGACTTTAGTATATTGCATGATGATACACTTGGATCAAGTTTTAGTTTTCAGCACGTAGAGAGCCAGTTTTGCACCATTTTTAAAAGAGGCTATCTTTCTTCCAGTTAAGTGAGTTTGGCCTGTTCATGAAAGACAAGGTGGCTGAGTGTGTCTGTGTTTACTTCTGCTTCCTATTCCACTGATCCTCAAGTCTATTTTTTGCCAATACCATGCTAATTTTATTACTACAAGTGTGTAGTATAATTTTAGGTTGGGAACTATAATGCCTCCTGCTTTATCTTTCTTGCCCAGAATTGTCTTTGCAATTCTGGGTCTTTTTTGGTTCCTAATACATTTTAGGAATGATTTCTCCAGGTCTGTGAGGTATTTTGATGGTATATTGATAGGAACTGCATTAAATTTGTATAACAATTTAGAGAGTATGGCCATCTATACAATGTTGGTACTTCCTATCCAGGATCAGGGAATATCTTTCGATTTTCTGAAATCTTCTAGGATCTCTTTTTTTCAGAGTATTGTAGTTTTCATTAAAAAGGTCTTTCCCTTCTTTGGTTAATTCCTAAGTATGACATTTTCTTTGGTGCTATCATAAAAGGTACTATTTCTCTAATTTCTCTCTCAGTATGTTTATTATCTGTGTAGAGAAATGTTATTCACTTGTGTGTGTTGACTTTGTAACCTGCTATGCTACTGAATTTGTGTATTAATTTTAGTAGCTTCTTGGTGGAGTTTTTTGTTTTTTGTTTTTTTTTTTTTTTTGCTCTTCCACGTACATTATCATGTCATCTGCAAATAGCAATAGTTTTACTTTTCCTTTACCTATAATTATTCCTTTTATTTCTGTTTCTTGTCTAATGGCTGTAGGTAATGATTCCAGAACTATATTGAATAGGATTGGTGATAGGGGGCATCCTTGTCTTGTGCCAGATTTGAAACTAAATGACTTCAGTTTTTCCCCAATTAGAATTATGTTAGCTGTTGGATTGTTGTAGATGGCTTTTATCAGGTTGAGGTAGAAGCCTTCTATTCCAGTTTTCTGTAGGACTTCGAACATGAATGACTGTTGGACCTTGTCAAAGGCCTTTTCTGCATCAATTGAGATGATCATGTGATTTTCGGTTTTGGCTCTATTGCTATAGTGTATGGCATTTATAGATTTGCGTATATTGAACCATCTTTGCATTCCTGGGATGAATCCTACATGGTCATGATGAATGATTTTCTTGATTTGTTGTATTTTAATGGCGAGGATTTTATTGAGGATTTTTGCATCTACGTTCATGAGAGGATTTGGCCTGTAGTTTTTTTTTGTTTTTGTTTTTTTGGGGTTTTTTTTGTGTGTGTGTTTAGTTGCATCTCTCTCTGGTTCTGATATCAGTGTAACACTTGTGTTTTAGTTACTTTTTACTCGTTGCTGGGACAAATCCCCAACACTCAAAATGAAGGAAGGAAACGTTTATTTAGCTCACAGTTCATGGAGGTTTCAGTCCATATTCGGCTGGCCCAAGGCTGAGTGGAGCAGGACAGAGAGCATCCAGTTCATGGTGGTGGAACAGCAACAAAATGGTGACAGAGACAGCCAACCAAACAGGGCAGCAGAGCAACAGCTTGAGTCTGTCTGTCTCTGTTTATATTTCATTCAGGCTCTCTGCTTTAGAATATCTGCCCTACACCACACCCATAGTCTCAGCCTTACTCATACCGATAATCCCTTCAGTGCCAAAACACATAGTCCAAGTGACTCATGAGTCAAGTCTCAATCTATAGAAGTCCCTGCCCAATGAGTACATGAGGCTTTGGGGGGACATCTACACATAAAGCATAACAACTTGCCTCTAGGAATGATTTTGGAATGATTACTCTCTTTTAAATTTCATTGAAGAGTTTCAGGAGTGTTGGAATTATATCTTCTATAAATTTCTTGTAGAATTCAGTGGTGAATCCATCAGGTCCCAGACTTTTCTTTTTCAGTAGGCTTTTTATTACATTTCATATTTCATCGGGTGTTATTGGGTTAATGTGAGCTCTTGTATCTTATTGATTCAGTTTGAGTAATCTGTACTTTTATCAGAATCTATCCATGTCATCTGTATCTTCAATTCTGTACGAATAAAGATTCTCAATCTCTACTGGGTCTGTAGTAATTTCACCATTTTCCTTCCTTATTGCTTGAATTTCAGTCCTTTATTTTCTCTTTTTCATGAGGTTAGCTAGGGGCTTATCAATTTAATCTAATCTTTCAAAGAACCAGCTTTTCCACTCATTAATTCTTTGTATTGTTTTCTTTATCTCAATTGAATTAATTTTTGCTGTAATCTTTATAATCTCCTCCCATCTTTGGTCTTTCTTTTTTTTTTTTTTTTTGATCTTTTTGAGACAGGGTCTCACTATGCAGTTCAGGCTGGCCTTGAGCTCACTTTTGTAGCCCAGGCTGGTCTCGAACTCGCACCGATCCTCCTGCCTCAGCCTGCCAAGTGCTGGGATTACAGGCGTGAGCCACCTCACCCGGCTTGGTCTTTGGATTTCATTTATTCTTCCATTTTTGGTCAGTTGAGGTGCTCCATGAGAGTAATTATTAGTTTCTGTTCTGTATTCTTAATGTGTGAGCTCATACAGTTCCCTCTAAGAACTGCTTTCATTGCATCCCATAAATTCCAGGAGGTTGTGTTTGAATTTTCATTAAATTCTAGATATTTTTCAATTTCGTATTTAATTTCATCTGTAACCCACTGGTTGTTGAGAACAGTGTTGTTTAATTTCTATGCATTTCTGGAGTTCTTGTGTGTGTGTGTGTGTGTGTGTGTGTGTGTGTGTGTGTGTGTGTGTTTTGTGTGTGTGATTTATTCCCACTTTCTTTGCACTGTGGCCTGATAATATGCATGGGATAATTTCTGTTTTTTTCATATACGTAAGCATTACCTATGGACTAATATGTGGTCTATTTTAGAAAATGCCCCATGTATTCCAAAGTAGTTGGGTGGAACACTCTGTGTATTTCCATTATGTCCAGTTGTCCCAAGTTCTGGTTCAGTTCTGCTACTTCTTTGCTAATTTTTTATCTGCTTAACCTATCTCTTTCAGATAAGGGTGTGTTAAGATCTCCTGTTAAGATTGTGGTATTAGATATTAGATTTTTCATGTCCTTTAAGGTTTGCCTTATATAACTTGCTGCACCAGTGTTGGATGCATACATATTTACAACTGTTACCTCTTCGTCTTGAATTTTTCCCCTAACCAGTATGTACTGGCCTTCTTTATTTCGTTTGATCAATCTTGGTTTGAAGTTTAGACTGTCTGCAAACAGGACTGCTATCCCTGCTTTTGTTTTGGGTGCTAAGGCATGTAGTATTGTTTCCCATCCTTTAACTTTTAGCCTATGAGTTTCTTTATGAGTTAAGTGTGTTTCTTGTATACAGCATATTGCTGAATTTTGCTTCCTTATCCACTCGGCCAGTCTACTTCTTTCAATTGGAAAATTGAGTCCATTGGGTGGTTATAATTGAAATGTATTGACTTATGATGAACATCACTTTTACTTACTACTATTTATGCCTTTTTCTCCTGTGTTTAATTGAGTATCCTATTTGGTAGGATCTGTCTGTTCTCATTTCTTGAGTTTGAGTTGTTTTGTTCCCTCTCTAAACTATTTTGTGGAGGGTTGACTTTGACATCATGAAATTCTTTAGTTGTTCCTTGTCATGGAAGTATTTCACTTCTTCCACATACTTGAAAGAGAGTTTTGCCAGGCATAGAAGTCTGGGCTAAAATTTTTTTTCAAGGATTTGAAGCACTCTGTTTCATGTTCTTCTTGTCTTCATGGTTTTTGAAGAGAAATCTGCTGTTATTCTGATGGGTTTTCCTTTAAATATGATCTGTTTGTTTTCTCTAGTAGCTTATAGTACACTATTCTACTGAATTTCTGGAATCTTGACTATTATATGTCAGGGTGTGTTTTTAGTTGGGTTCATGTTATTTCAGGTTCTGTATGCTTCCGCTAGGTGATTGTCTGATTATTTTTTCATATTTGGGAAGTTTTTGCTATTCCTTCCGCCTATATTCTTTTTATATCATTTGTATTGACTCTTTCTTTCTCATTGATACCTATTCTCACATTGTTCATTTTCGCATCATCTTGCATATGTTGAATTACTTTTTCCTGCATCCTGGTTGTTTTTAAGAGATTCTTACCTTTTCACTAGCTGCAACCGTGACTTCAAGGTCTGAGACTGTATCTTCACTTTTGTTCATACTGTTTTGCCAGCTTGTGATTGAGATTCCATTTTCTTGTATATTTCTTTGAAACTGTTTCATGTGATCTATTTCTTTCCTATATTGCTCAATCAGGCAATCAATCAGTTTTCTATTCTCCACTATTTTATCAATGTCTTCTTTAGTAGTACTGAAGTCTCTCATTATAGTTATCCTTTCTCTCTCTGCTTCAGATATTATTTCTGCTGTTCTCCTCTGAACCTTTCTATAGTTGCTCCCCTACTTTAGATGCTATTAATTTAGAGATCTCTTTTTTTTTAATTTCAGAGGTTATTTCTGCTCTGGTTTTCTCTATACATTTCTGCAGTTGTTTTTCCACTTCAGAGTCTGTTAATCCATGCATTTCTTTTTTTTACTTCAGATGTTATCTCTGATCTGAGTTGCTCTATATGTTTCTGCACTTGTCTGTCTACCTTGGGTGGTACTGATTCAGAGATTTTGTCTGCATGATTCCCGTTTTCTTCCATGGAAGTGTCTCTTGTATTTGTTTTGGGTGGACTTGGGACCTGAGATTGGATCTTGCTCCCTGTCTTTATCATTTTTTACAGCAGTGATCTCTGCACTTTGGTGAATTTATGCAGTTAGTGCCTATGAAAATTTGGGTCTGGATCCACCAAGCTTGTTCCCCTCCAGACACTCCTGGTTGCAAGTCAGAGCTCAGGTGGCTGACTACCATGAGGACCCATGCGTCAGGACAGTGGTAGGCCATGTGTGGATGATGGGTGGCCGTGTGGGGATTGTGGGTATAGTCGGGGTTTGGGCAGTTGTCGAGTTGGGGGATGAATACAGGCTGAGAGAGTTCTTACCTGGCCATTGTGAGGCCTGGTCAGGAAAGTGGGTGGAATCTAAGCTTGTGCTGTTGATGAATCAGGGGATGGACTTGGACTGAGTCCACCACATGGCCTGGTCAGTATGGTGGACAGGGTCTCAGCTGGAGTTTGGGGATGAGGCGCGAGTCTGGCATGGTGTTCAGGGACAGCACTATTATCCAGGGGCCGGCACTATTATCTTTGTGTTGTGAAACATTGTTTATATACTATTTCTTAGTTTTCAGTACATTATAACTCAAGAGTACAACTCATTGGTACATTTCATTGCTCTGATACAACGACAGGTAGCCAATCTGAAATAAATTGATTCACTGGTCAGTTAATATCATGTCTGTTCACAAATAAATCCAAGTATACTGCCTTCCAAAGCTGGCTTAGAATTTGATTTCAAATTTATTTGTAAAAAAGCAGGACCAAAACCCAGAAGCCTTTGGAGTATCATTAAAATAACACAAGTGCTCTGACTTTATAAAATAATTGGCATAAATGTCTTGATTATCACTTTTTTAGGTCTAGAAATAACTGCAGTGATTACTATATTTAAATTTTTCTCCTGGGGGTGGCAAACGAATGAAAATGACAAAGTACTTTTCCACCACCAATGACTTATACTTAACATTAAATGACAAAATCCCCAAAAAAGTTTTAAAATACTTCCTACCAACAATGAAGTGCTACTTGTTCTAGCACATACCGCATCATGCTGGATGCAAATGAAAAAGATGGCAGCAGGTGACAAAGAGTGCTCAGTAATAATGACTGCAAGACTCAAAAGTGCTTAAGATATTGACTTCACAGACAAAGCGAAACTCTCAACAAATCTGTGAGTGGTAATATCTTGAAAATTCTTATACTGCGTTATCATAAGCCATTTCAGCAGAAAGAACAGATCATAGAAAGCAGCCATGGCCAACACGCCAAACTAAACATAGGATGGCTTTTGCTTATACGTATAACAGAAAGGGTAACACTTCAAACTCTAAACCCACTTATAAATGCTAGGGGGCCAGTGAGATGGCTCAGCAGTCTAAAGCACCTGCTTAGGCAAGGTTAGGCAACCAGAGGGACCAAAGTTCGATACCCGGCACCACATGCTGCACTAGCTGCACCTCCAGGACAGGCTGAGCCAGCCATCATAAAAATAAGTAAGCAAGCAAGTAAGTAAGTAAATAAATAAATAAATAAATAAATAAATGTGACAGACCTCTGGAGAATAAGTGAATGCAGTGTCCCTTAATCCCAAGTGCTTGTAGGAGAAGTTGACTGCCTAGCAAAAAGTGTAGTTGGGTCTCTCCCTGTGATATTAGGGCCTGGTACCATGTTGATGCATGAAAAATACAAACAGGAGAAAGATTTACAGTGACAGACACACTTTGGAAGGAGATAACACTATCAACATAAAAACAGATAAAGAGATAAGCCATGAAAGCTGGTTAAAACAGAAGAGCTGTAGTGCTGTAAAAATCACTTTAATGTCAGGAATATCTAATGATTTACTTTATTGCTACTCTTCTAAATTATTACTTCCTTAGTAATATACAAACCAGGAAAACACAAAGGTATGTCTATAATTCTAGCAATTATCAGCTAGCCTCCTTATGTTGTAGGTTTGACTGCAAGTCTTAAAAGTACATACTTTTTCCAAATTTAAATGGCACCATAATCAATGGCATAACTTAAATTGTATGTAGATAAGATAAATAGATGGGTATTCAACTCAGCAAGCTTAATTTAAAACTAAGCATTTTCATTCTTAGGAACTGAACAACACTAAATTATACTTTTTATTAATATATATCTAATCTATATCTAATCTATGTCTATATCTATATGTATGTGGTGCAGGGCTTGCAGGGTGTATAGGGGTTCACTATGTGGACTGGAGCTGTAGTGATTCACTTGTTTTCTGTCTCCCAATAACGGGGATTACACACTCATTTCCACTGAGCGTGGCACTATGCTCACTCTCAATCTCCATCTCAGTGTACCCCCGGGAAGGGGCTGGTATGGCATCATACACCAGGGATGGAATCCTGGCCAAAGTGCTCTGTCTAAGCAGGTGCTTTAGTCTGCTGAGCTATCTGGCTGGTCCTACCATATTACTACTTTAAAAGCTATATTTTGCTTTTATTATTTTTAGTTTCTTGAATATTAACTTTTTGTGCACTGAAGTTCACTGGAAATATTTCGAGACCTCCAACTGCAGTGCTAGATTAACAGGATTATTTTATTCACTGTATTAAAATGAAAGCTGAATTTAATTAGCTTTGCACGATTAACAACTGATTTTTGTTCCTTAAAACAGTAAATATAGCAATATCAGAGTTCAGTCTGAGTTACCCAAGGAAAGAATGGACAGTTGGAAATAAAATACATACATATTTGTGAATGTACCTGTGATTTTTTTTTTTAATGCGAACCACATCAAAAATTACTAGGAGTAGATCACATTTAAAGGAAAACCCATCATCAACAACAACTAAAAAATAAATAAATAAATAAATGACAACCCATCAGAATAACAGCAGATTTCTCTTCACAGACCATGAAGTCAAGAACAGCATGGTGCAGAGCGCTTCAAGTCCTCCATGGAAACAAATTCCAGTACACACTGCTATCCCATGCAAAACTCTCTCTTTTGAGTATGAGGGAGAAGTGAACGACTTCCATGACAAAGAACAACTAAAGAATTTCATGATGTCAAAGTCAATCCTACAAAGACAACTAAAAGATATTTTAGAGAAGGACAAAAATGACCTGAGATCCATGAATGAGGACACAAAGAACCCACCAAATAGGGCAACCAATTAAACACAGGAAAAAAAGGGATAAACAATAGTAGGTTTAAAAAAAAAAAAAAAAAAACCACATGTGAATCATGACTCAATGCATTTCAGTTATGACCATTAATGTAAATGGATTTAATTATCCAGTTAAAAAAACAGACTGTGACAGTGGATCAGGAAGCAAAATCCAACAATATGCTGCATACAAGAAACACATTTAAAGGGGCTGGGGAGATAGTTCAGCCGAATAAGTGCCTGCCTGGCAAGTAAAAGTGGGGGTTGAGTTCAATCCCCACTCCAGCAAAAAACAAAACAAAACAAAACAAAAAACACACTTAACTCATAAAGAAATTCATAGGCTAAAAGTCAAACAATAGAAAACAATACTACATGCCCCAGCAATTCAGAAAAAGAGCAGGGGTAGCAATCTGATTTGCAGACAGTTTGAATTTCAAACCTAGACTGATCAAACGAAATAAAGAAGGCCACTACATACTGGTTAGGGGAAAAATTCAAGACGAAGAGGTAACACACATATATATGTATACACACCCAATATGGGAGCACCCAGCTATATAACACAAATCTTAAATGGAGAAGAAAAATGCAATATCCAATACCACTATTTTAATGGGAGACCTTAATATCCCTTTATCCCAAAAAGATGCGTCAAGCAGACAAAAATTTGGCAAAGAAGTAGCAGAACTGAACCGGAACATGGAACAACTGAACTTAGTTGACATACACAGAGTCTTCCACCGATCCACTTCGGAGTACACACTTTTTTCAGCTATATATGGGACATTTTCCAAGAGAGACCACATTCATAGTCCATAGATCATGCTTAACTATGTGCAAGAAAACAGAAATTATCCCATGAATATTATCTGACCACAGTTCAATGAAACTGGAAATAAATGACAAAAAGAAAAAAAACCCACAAAACCTCCAGAAATACATTGAAATTAAGCAACACCCTCCTCAGAAACAAAAGGGTTACATATGAAATTAAGCAATATCTACAATGTCATGAGAATTCACACACAACCTACTGGGATTTATGGGATGCAATGAAAGTAGTTCTTAGAGATAAATTTAGAATTCTCAACTCACACATTAAGAAAACAGAACAAGAACAAATACTCCAATGCTTCACGGAGATCATCAAGAAGAGGAAGAGCAAACCAGACCCAAAACCCAAAGACAGGAGGGTATTATAAAAATTACAGCAGAAATTAATTCAGTCAAGACAAAGAAAGCAATACAAAGCATTAATGAATCAAAAATCGGATTCTTTGAAAGATTAAATAAAAAAGAATAAGCCCCTAGCCAACTTCAACAAAAAGAGAAAAGAAAAAAACTCAAATTCAATCAGTAAGGAATGAAATAGGTGAATTTACCACAGGCCCAGTGGAGATTCAGAAAAATAGCTACTTTGATAATCTTTACTCTCACAGAATTGAAGACAAAGATAAAATGGACAGATGTCTAGAAAGGTATAATTTACCAAAACTGAATCAAGAAAATTTAAGAACTCTCAGTAACCCAATAACAGCCAATGAAATACAAAATGTAATAAAAAAAAACAATGGAAAAGAAAAGTCCTGGTCCTGATACATTCACCACTGGATTCCACAAGAAATTTAAAGAAGATATAATCCCAACACTCTTCAAATTCTTCAATGCAATTGAAAGGAAACAAAATCATTCCTGGAGGCAAGTATTATACTGATATCAAAATGAGAGAAAGATACAACTAAAAAAGAGAACTACAGGTCAATCTCTTTCATGAATAGAGTTGTTAAAATCCTCAATGTAATCCTCAGAAATGGAATGCAGCAAATCAATAAAAATATTATACACCATAACCAGGTAGGATTCATCACCAAGGATGCATGGATGACACCACATATGCAAATTTATAAATGTAATACATTATATCAGTAAAGCCGAATGCAAAAACCACATCTTCATCTCAATTGAAGCAGAAAAGGCTTTTGAAAAAGTCCACCACTCATTCATGTTCAAAATCCTACAGCAAACTGCTAAAATGGCCTCTGCCTCAATTTGATAAAAAGCCATCTATGCAAATCTAATGGCTAATATAATTCTAAATGGGAAAAAACTGAAGTCTTTTACTCTCAGATCTGGTACAATACAAGGACATCCTCTGTAACCACTCCTATTAAATATAGTTCTGGAATCATTAGCTATATCCATTAGACTAGAGAGAGAAATAAAAGGAATAAAAATAGGTAAAGAAGTTAAATAATTCATTATTTGCAGATGACATGATACTCTATTAGCAGACCCAAAACCTCCAACAAAAAGCTACTAGAATTAATATGCAAATTTAGTAGCATCGCAGGATACAAATTCAATAATGAAAAGTCTATAGCATTCCTCTACACACAGATAACAAGCACAATGAAAGAGAAATTAGAGAGACAATACCTTTTATAATTCCAGAGCAGAAAATGAAATACTTAGGAATTACCCTAACTAAAGAGTAAAAGATCTATTCAATGAAAACTACAGTATTCTGAAAAAAGGGATCATAAAGGATTTCAGAAAATAGAAAAATTTTCCCTGATCCTGGATAGGAAGAACCAACATTGTGAAGATGGCCATACTTGCAAAATTATTACACAGACTTAATGCAATCCTTATCAAAATACTATCACTAGGGGCCAGCAAGATGACTCAGCCATCTAAAGTGCTTGCTTAGGCAAGCTTAGGCAACCACAGAGACCAAGGTTCAATCCATGGCAACATAATCTGCACCAGCCCCACCCCAAAAGTAGGCTGAGTGGGCCATAATTTAAAAAAAAAAAACAATCAACATACCTCACAGACCTAGACAAATCATTTCTAAAATTTATTTGGAACCAGAAAAGACTGAGAATAGCAAAGACAATCCTGGGCAACAAAGATAAGGCAGGAGGCATTATAATTCCTCACTTAAAATTATACCGCAAAGCTACTGTGATAAAATCAGCATGTTATTGGAAAAAAAAAATAGACTTGAGGATCAACAGAATGGATTAGAAGATGTAGAAGCAACTACAAACACACTCAGCCACCTTATCTTCCACAAACGGGCCAAACATGTTTATTAGAAGAAAGACAACCTCTTTAAAAATTGGTGCAGGAAAAACTGGATCTCTACATACCAAAAAATAAAACTTGACCCAGGTCTATCACCATGCACTAAACTAAAGTCAAATAGGATTAAGGATCTAAGTATGAAAACAGAAACACTAAATCTGCTAGAAGAGAAAGTAGGAGGAAATCTTGAAAACATCAGCGTAGGCAAGCAGTTAACAAACAAAAAACAAAATGCATGTGTAACACTTGAAAGAATTAAAAACTAGGACCTCCTCTTGTTTAAAAGATTTTGTACATCAGAATAAATTACCAACAGAGTGAAAAGACAATCCACAAATTAGGAAAAAATATTAACTAATAAATATTCAGACAAACGTCCTCTATCTAGAATTTATAAAGAACTCGAAAATATTAGAGACCCAAAATTTAAAAACCCAATCCAGAAACGGGTATTGGAGATGAACACACACTTCTCAGAAGAATATACATTAGAAGCTACTAAATACACGAAAAAATGCTTCACATCATCAGCCATTCATGAAGTGCAAATAAAAACAACACTTAGATACCATCTCACCCCAAAAAGAATGACTACTATAAAGAAATCAACCAAAAACAAATGCTGGAGAGGCTGTGGGAGAAAAGGAACACTTCTGCACTGCTGGTGGGAATGTAGACTGGTACAACCATTATGGAAAGCAGTTTGGCGACTCCTTAAAAAACCAGAACTGGAATCCCACTCAATCCAGCTATCCCCTTTCTGAGAGTTTTCCCAAAAGAACTCAAAACATCTTATCATAGTGATGTTTGTGCACCTATGTTTATAGAGGCACAATTTGTGATAGCCAAATCTTAGAAACAACCAAATTGCCCATTACCTGAAGAATGGTTGAAAAAGATATGGTGTCTTTATACAGTGGAATAGTACACAGCTATAAAGAATAATAAACTCAAAGTTTTTATATATACATGGATGTATCCTGAATGTATACTCATAAATGAAATATACCAGACTCATCTCATATGTGTAAGAATCATATAGTCTCCCTAGTGGAAGAACTCAAAAAAAAAAAAAAAAAAAAGAAAGAAAGAAATAAAGATAGAAAGGCATAACAGAGCTAAGTGGAAATCAAGAATTTAAAGATTAAACAAGGAAGAGTTAGCAAGCAGAAAAGGTAGGAAACATGGCAGGGCCAAAACCATGCACCTCTATACACGGATGATTTAGACAATGATCCTAAGAATCTCCAGGTTTTCAACACTAGCAGTTAATTGGTAGAATTCCACCCTGACTAGCTATATATGCTAAAGTCTATGAAGTAAGCAACTACACTGAGGATAGCAATGTATAATACTAAAACCATGCTTGGAATGCCTGTTATTCTAGGCTTTCAAATGTGTGCTGTTTCTAATGTCATATCAATTACAGATATGCTCTCTTTCAAGTATATGTTTGTTTAAAAAAATTGGGGGTAATAAAAGCTACAACAAAAAATGCCATAGGATTGACCTGTTACAACTTTGTACATGGTTAGATTTCTAAATTTCTGCGTAAAAAATGTGTAATTGTTTTTATTTTTAATCACATTCTATAGGGATTTACTAGAATATCAAAGATTGATGGTAAATTCTGGTTCCATGTTAAGTCCAAGGCATTTGGTATTGAGAAAGACAGTGATGTTAAACTCAAGTGCCTATGTTATACAGTAATACACCAAGCGTCTATTTTGTAAGGTTAACAACTAAAGTTTGCAGACCACAAAATTAGAGAAAAAGAAGGGCTACAAAGATAGCCAATATTTTGGCCCTAGCTCCTATAGGTCAGTGAGATTTAGGACATAAGAGAACCTATATTGTAACATCCTGTAACTCAGTGGTGTCCCAATTTTCTGTTTAAGGTATTATGGGGCCACAGAAGAAAGGGATTGATGCTGTATAGTGTGCCTAAGAAGAGTCACTGAGAGAGAAAACATTCTCTCAAGCTTTGAAGGAGTGCAAATTGGTCAAGCAATGGCCATGACTTATTCAGATGGCTGACACTGACAAAGTTCTACAGAATGCTGCACATGGTTCCATGGTAAATCCTAAGGGGACTTGATTGACCTTGTTAGATACACAAATTATATTTTTTGTTATATTGGTCTTGCTTTAAGTTGGCTTTAACGATCCAGCAGAAAAGTTTAACCACTAGGTATAAAAAGTAAAGCCATATTAATATGCTGAGTTGTAAAACGCTCAAGTCCACAGCTCCCATGATTGCCAGTTCCGCTGATAATACTCTACTGTTATGGACTATTGGATTATATACACAACTACTTTCTCTTAGTTCAATGAGAAGAAATATTTGTACTAATACTGTTTAGAAAAGTTAGCATGTCTGTATCATATACTCTGAACTTCTATGAAGGCAACAATCAGCATTGTATTAATTATTGTTGTTGTCCTACTAATAGCTTTTGAAACTGTCTCATTGTTATTTCTTTCTTATTAAAATTAATATAATTTTAAAAATTACTAGGAGTGCTATTTTTAAAATTCAGTTGAAGGCTGAGGACAAGGCTCAGAAAGGAAGAAAAGGAGGATTGAAGGAAGTAAGCAAGCAAGCAAGCAAACAAGCAAGGAAGGAAGGAAAATAGAAGAAATATGGTGCCTAGGATTTTAGTAGCTACCTTTCATACACACTATTGAATTTAAAAAATAACATAAAAAGTGTCATAAAGCAAAGGATCCAATGGATATATGAACAATACATAATGGTCAATAACTTTTGAATTACTTTACTGAGTATGCTTTCTCACACTAATGCCCTGTAATTGTAACAGAGAACAATAAAATAGCAAGCATGCAGGCATGAGAATCAGATATACTTAAACTACACACACAGCCCACTGGATCTCTATCAGGTTAGTATTTACGCTTTAGTATTCTCACTGATAAATCTGGAATGATAATGCTTTTACATAACTAACCTGGGGCTGGACCTATTATATGTCTATAGTGTCAATATTCACAAATACAAGTTTCAAATAGTAAAGAGGTAATAGCATGATTACACATTATGCATTTTCAATTAATCTGCACTAGTAAATTACTAATTTATGCATTTGTCCTTATTTGAATCTTTTTAAATATCAAATGAGCAAGGACTCCCAGATAGTTTAGTGGACCAAAACGCCTGCTTAGGGAGAGCACAGCGGCAGGGGTTCTATCCCTGGTGTGCCATACAGGCCCCATCACTCATGGTGCGCTGAGACAGCAACTGAGACTGGATAGGGTGGAGCGCACCTGTAATCCCAGCACTTGGGAGGCTTAAAACAGGAAAACGGCTATGAGTACAATCTATGCACTGAGACTCTATAGACCCTCTAGAAGCTGTACTAAATACATTTAAAAAAATAAAACAAATATTTTTAAAATTAGATAAGCAAATGAACACAAACATAGTGTCTTAGTTACTCTTTACTCATTGCTGAGACAAATACCCGACACTCAAAATGAAGGAAGGAAAGGTTTGTTTAGCTCTCAGTTACTGGAGGTTTCAGTCCATACTCGGCTGGCCCAAGGCTGAATAGAACAGGGCAGACAGCATCCAGTTCATGGCGGCAGAACAGCAATAATTGCAACAGAGGCAATTGACCAACCAGGGCAGCATACCACAACAGCACTAGTCTGTCTGTCTGTCTTTATATTACATTCAGGCTCTCCACCTCAGCCTATCCACCTTAGGCTACACCTATAATTCCAGAAGTACTCAGACCACCATCCCCCTTCAGTATTAACACACATAATCCCAGTGACTCATAAGTCAAGTCTCAATCTATAGAAGTCCCTGTCCCATGACTGCATGAGGCTTTGGGAGGGGGGACAACTAGACATAAACCATAACACACAGTTTACCATTCTTTGCAGAATTAACAAAAATATTCTCTAGAGCTGGAGGGATAGCTCCATAGAATAAGTGCTTCCCTGGAAAGTGCAGGGTCCTGAGTTCATTCCCTAGTACTGAAAACAAATGTTATTCTCAATATTTAAATAAATGAAATATACATCACCTAAGAACTGTAAGTAGCTCCCCACTTACTCAATTACTTTTTTGGGAAATCTGTATCAGTAAATAGCACTATGTCAGGCTTTGTAGAAATTCAAAATATAAAGGCAATAAATTATATTTTATAGGATTGATTTAAAATTTTTTTTATTTTTTTGTATTTTAGGGAAGGATCTATAGGGTGTTCATGGTCTCACTACTAGATGGGACTCTCAGTGATCTCCCTGTTTACAGCCTCGCAAGAGCTGACGTTACAGGTGCATGTCACCATGCTCAGTCTCAATTGTCATCTCAGTAATCCCCAGGGGTGGGGCCAAAAATCCAACTCTGGCCCCTGCACTTGCTTGCAGGTGGCTACCCCTTATCAGATTGAAATTCTCTGTAAATGAATATTATATTTTTCTGTCTTCATAAACTTAAAAAAATATTGTTTCGTGTTATATGAAAAAGCAATAGATAGCTTCAAGTCTCATTATGATTTAGTTACATATGTTTGAGAATATGTTCTATAGTATACATCTACAATGACCTGTATTATCTTTTTTATTATTCAAATTTTGAGTCTTCTAAAAAAAGGAATAGATACTTCATCTATTCTTTAAATCACATTCTTTTTTTTTTTTGTTAATTGTAAAGAGGAAAAAAAATGAAAACCAAGTTTCAAAACAGGTTGATAGGGCAGTTGCAATAGTTAATACATTGTATATTGTGGTCTTTGTGGTACTTCTTCAGAATACAAGATATAAGCATGGTATTTTGTCCAGAAGAGCAGGACTAAAGTGTTTTTTTGGGAACTAAGAAAAACTTGCTATCAGTGCTGGGGATTGAACTTAGGACCCTGCATTTGCTAAGCAAGCACTTATTCTACTGAGCTGTCTCCCCAGCCCCACCTTTCTTATTTCTTGAATGAATAAGAATGAATGAATATTTTAAAAATAAAAAAGAACATAAGAACAAGATCTCAAATTTGTAATGCCTTTTCTGATCTACACATGTTCCAATTATTTTTATTTTTGTGTTACACCTGTCATTTTCAGAAGAATCAGAAAATGGCTCAAAATATTTACCTAAAGTCTTTCCTACATTTACTGGTGAAACCAGCATCAAGAAAATAAAAATTGGGGCCCGGCAGAATGGCTCAGTGGTCTAAAGCGCCTGCTTGGGAAAGCTTGGGTGGCTTCAGGGACCCGCGGTTCGATCCCCGGCACCACATGCTGCGCCAGCCCTGCCCTTGGGGTGGGCTGAGCCGGCCATAAAAATGAGTGAATAAACAAAAAAGGTTCTGAAACAAGAAAAAAATAAATAAATAAAATTAAATAAAAGAAAAAAAAAAGAAAGTGTTTAAAAAAAAAAAGAAAATAAAAATTAAGTATAAGCATTTACAAAAGCAAAGCATAAACAAGATAGGGAATAGAAAATGGAAAAAGAATTTATTAAGCATGACAGGGATACTTTGACTTGAATATAATTAAAATGAAACAACATAGACAATTTAGGCAACTGGCAGTATCTATGTAAGATAATTTAAGTGATATAAAAGCAAACTATATGAGTGAGTGAGATAGTTCAATGGACTAAGCACGTGCTTAGGTAAGTATAGAAACTGAGGTTCAATCCCAAGCATGGCATACTGGTTGGCCCCAGTAGTTTAGTGGCCTGGGCTCACTAAACCAGCTACAGAGAGGGGGAGTGGTAGTGCACACCTGTAATTCCAGAACTGGGGAGGCTGAAAACAGGAGAATGACTACCATTGTGAGACCCTGGACCAAATACATTAAAAATAACAGTAGCACCAAAAAAGCAAGTATAATTTTTTTATTGGCAAATCTCATGCTGGGAAGAATGTGTTTATAAGATCAATCAATGAGGTTTCCCTTATTAACAATTTGATGGATTCAAAAATATAAATTTCAAAAAGAAAAATTTAATCCACCTAAAGCAATTAAGATTTTGAAACAAGTGTCTAATAGATCAGCCTCTACACATGATACAGCTGCTATACAGGGTATCAAGCATGCTCTGGGTAACAGCTGTGCTCAAATTTTACAGCAAGCATGTTGAAAAACAAAATACAAGGCTGGCAAGATGGCTCAGAGGAATGACATCTGCTTTATCAAGTGCAGGAACCAGGGTTCAATCCCCCATCCTGCATGCTGCGTGAGCCCTGCCCCTAGGGTACACTGAGACAGTGATGGAGTCCGGGAATGATGGCATATGCCTGTAATTCAGTGGTGGAGAAGCTGAAAACAGGAGGCTCTCTATGAGTCAAGCTGCATAATGAGACTCTCTACTAAATACATTTAAAAAATGGGAAAAAAACCCCACAAATATATGCTTTATTCTTTCAGTTTAAAAAGTAGAATTAAATAATTTACATATGTTAATAATTTCTATTGTTAGTCACTTTTATCTGGCAGTATTAATTTATTCAAAAAAGGATTACAGAACATCTTCTTATACCTTTAGTTCACTGAGGGATGTCCATCTATTCTGAATTTATAGATTTTGTTCCATAGTCTCTTTAATTGCTCTTACAGCACCCTTCTCACCTACTCCCAGTTCTAACAGGGCTGAAGGAAATTATTTTTACTCAGTTTACAGAATGGTGTGAGAATGTGTCCTACTGTGCTTTTAGCAATGTGCCTATTTAAATATTTTAGTAAACTATTTAAATAAGTTATTAAATATTTTACTTGGTCAACTTATATGAGAATGAAGAGACCCTGAATAGGCTATGCCAGTAATGACAAAGCTTTTAGTATTTTCAATGACAAAAAAAACCCCACTGTAAAATGTGTACCATAGCTTTACCACCACTGCACAAATTGTAATAAGAAATTATAATATTGCTACCACCCAATTTCAAGGTTTACTACAGAGATAAAGTAATAAAGATATCATAGTTATTAGTGAAAGAATGCATAAAGATTAATGGAGCAAATGGGTAAGATAGAAAAATATGAAAATAGATCAATACAGAGCCTAAAAATGGACCCAACCAAATGTAGTCAACTAGTTTTTAACATACGGGCAAAGGAAGTGAAAAAAAAAATCTTTTCATGAAATAGTATGGTAATAACTTCATATGCTTCCAAAACTTACATTTCAGATCTACACCAAAAATTAGTTTGAATTATTTTATAGGCCTAAATACAAAAAAGATAAAACTATGAAAATTTAATAATATAAAAACTGAAAAGGTAACCTGTTTGGGAAATAGGACTTTATTTTTTAAATTTTTTATGTATTTAGTACAGAGACTACAGGGTTTCACCACACAGATCAGACTCAGAGTGATCCTCCTGTTTTCAGTCTCCCAAGTACTGGAATTACAGGCATACACCGACATGCCATCTCAGTCTCTGGCTGAGCGCGCCCCAATGGTGGGGCTAGTACAGGCATGCTCAGTATTGAGCCCCTGAACTTGTTCCTGTCTGAGAAGATACTTTAATCTACTGAGCTATCTGGCCAGCCTAGAAAATAAGATTTTAAATACAAGAGCGTAAGTCATGAAGGAAATAAATGATAATCTGAGCTTCAATTAAACTGAAGACTCCCGCTCTGAAAAGAACAGTTTCAAAGAATGAAAAGATAAGCCTCACAGAAAATATTCATGAAATATGAGTATGTATCTGACAAAGGATTAATATCCAAGATATAGAAAAAAACTTTAAATGTAAAAATAAACATTTTATTCTAAGATTGTGCAAAATATGTAAACAAACATCTTGCTAAAAATATTATAAATATTATAAAGGAATTATAAAGATATTAGAATATCTTCAACATTTTGTCATTATACAACTAAAATATAAAATAAGATACCATTACACTTGGATAATAATGGATAAAATCTATTTGTACATGGATTAAAATCTAAAAGAAAATGCCTACTGTTTGTGAGAAACGGGTGCAAAGGAAACTGGCTGGAATGCAAAAATAATAGGTGATTTTTGGAGACACTAGGCAATATCTCTAAAAAGTGAACACAGATTATTATACAATTTAAGAATAACATGGGATGATTTACAAATGAATTCAAAATTCACAGTCACACAAAAATCTGTATGTAAATGCCTTATTCCCATAGGTAAATCTTGATGATAAAATAGATGTCTTCAATGCCTCAATCAGTACATACATAAACAAGGTTACATCCTTGGGATTGAAACCATGGCCCCTGCACTGCTTATAGGTGCTTTAACTTGCTGAATTATTTGGCTGGTCCGTAACTGGAATATTTTTTATTACATATAATAAGAAATAATGTCATAATTTCAAAACACATTAGTAGTACATTTCAATATTTAATACAAGGCATACTGTTGTCCTCCCAGTAGTTATACAAAGCACAGGTTGTAGGTGTGATAATTTTTCTAATCACTGTTGGTACAAAAAATTTCTCATTGAACTAAGAGAAAGTAGTTGTATACATAATGCAATATTCCATACTTACAGTGGGTTATTGGAAAAATTGGCAATGTTGGAAGCTGTTGATTTCAGCCTTTCACAGCTCAGCGTAGTAATTTATCTTTATGTTTTATGGCTCATGCTTAAACTTCTCTACTGTGTGGTTAAGGGCAAGTGAAAGCAAGACCTGTATAGCAAAACATGGTATCTCCCATGGTCAGTCAAATTCCCTCAGGATTTACTTTGAAACCATGTACAGTGCTTTGTAGAACTATTGTCAGTGTCAGGCATCTGGATGAGTCATGGCCATTGCTTGACCAGTTTGCTCTCTGTGAAAGTCTGAGAGAATGACTCTCCTTTGGCACACTATATATCTTCAATCCCTTTCCTCTGTAGCCCCATAATCTCCTTGAACAGAAAATTTGGGACACCACTGAGTTATAGGATGTTATAGCACAGGTTCTCTTATGACTTGAGTCCTCATTGACCTTGAAGGGCTAGGGCCAAACTATTGGCTATCTTTGTAGCCCTTCTTTTTCTCCAATTTTTGGTCTTTAAATTTACATTCTTAACCCTCTAGAAGAAAAGCTTAGTGATAGTATTACTGTATAACATAGGTACTTGAGCTTAACATCACTGTCTTTCTGAGTACCACACATCTTAGACCTAACTTGGAATTGGTATTATCTACCAGTCACTGATATTCTAATAACTCTCTATAGAATGTGATAAAAGAAGTTGCAGAAATGAACCAGATCTTGGAACAACAGGACTTGGTGGACATACACAGAGTGTTCCACTCAACCACTTCTGAATACACATTTTTTTTTCACCTGCATATGGGACACTTTCCGAAATCAACCACATACCAGCGCATAGGTCATGTTTAATTATATGCAAGAAAACAGAAATTATCCATGCCTATTATCTGACCACAGTGCAATGAAATGGGAAATAAATGACAAAAAAAAAAATCCACAAGAATCCCAGATATACATGAAAATTACACAACATCCTTCTCACAACCAGTGGGTTACAGAAGAAATTAAGTAATATCTATAATTTAATGAAAATTCAAACACAACATACCAGATCTTATGGGATGCAATGAAAGCAGTTCTGAGAGAGAAATTTATAGCTCTGAACTCACACATTAAGAAAACAGAATGGGAAGAAATAAATACTCTTGTGCAGCACCTAAACCGACTACAAAAGAAAGAGAAAATGAAACCAAAAGCCCAAAGATGGGAGGAAATTATAAAGATTAGAGCAGAAATTAACTCCATTGAGACAAAAAAAAATAATACAAAGAATTAATAAATGAAAAGGCTGGCTCTTTTAAAGATTAAATAAAATTGGAATATTTTTAAAGCCAAATTTTTCTTAGTTGTCGTAAGTTTCATAATATAGAGAACTGTCCATTCCAATTCCACAATGATATTCAAACAAAAGAAATTTAAAAAAAAAAAGAAAGAAAAGAAATTCCAAACCTTGTGAATATATAACAGCATAATGTTTTCAAATATTACTACTGAAAAAAAAAAGTTTTGACATTGGAAAGTGCGAGCCCAAAAGTAAAGGTGCTTCACACATCAAAGGTTATTCTCAAAATAGTCCTTCAAATGAAGAAAGTCTCACTCTGGGCGCCTTATCTTGAAAGCTCACATTGGTTGCAGAGTGACTTTTAAAGGATTATCTTAACATGCACAGAATTGGAACCCTCTCTGATGTGTTCTTCATTTCATACCAAAAAAAAAAAAAAAAAAAAAAAATGGCTGCATGAGTGACAGTGGTGAGGAGAAAGCATGAAGGGGATAAGGAAAAGCTAGGAAGGACTTGAAATCCAAATTAAGACAGTACTCAGATATAAAAGAATTTGTGTAAACAAGAAGCAAACAGGTTATATCTAGTTGGTTGTTAATTTGAGAATGAGATTGTAATATACTTATTCCATAGGTAAATCAAGTGAGGTTTAAGAAACTACAAGCCTCAAGGCAGTCTAAAATATAAATCTCTTTTTTTTTTCCAATAGTTGGAATGGCATTTTATTTCGCTAAAAACTGTCCTCATTTCCATTTCCTAAATGTAGTCAGCCCATTGTCTCTGCATACACAGATTCAGTCAACCATATATCGAAACTATTCAGGGAGAAAAGAAAGCTGCATCTGTACTGAACATAACAATTTTTTTCTTTATTTTCCAAACAATATAGTGTAGCAGCTATTCACTAGTATATGAAACACAGTAGATATCATAAATAGTGTAGAGATCATTAAAGTGTAGGAGAGGAAGTGTGGAGGTTGTAAGTGAAGTCTAAGCCATTTTATGTGAGGGACTTAAGTATACACGGATTTTTGGCATCCACGAGGTCCTCAAAACAAACTTCTGAGATTAATTAAGACATGATTATATATCTTTGTAAGTAGTTTTTTACAGCCATAATTCATTTAATTCTTGTGTATTTTTATTAATAACAAGTAAATGGGGTCAGGGATATAGTTCCGTGGCATAGTACCTACCTGGCAGGGGCAATTCTGAGTTCAGTCCCTGCTACAAAAAAATACTACTAATAAAAAAATAAATAAGCCGGGCGTGGTGGCTCACGCCTGTAATCCCAGCACTTGGGAGGCTGAGGCAAGAGGACTGGTGCGAGTTCGAGACCAGCCTGGGCTACAAAAGTGAGCGCAGGACCAGCCTCAACTGCATAGCGAGACCCTGTCTCAAAAAGACAAAAATAAATAAATAAATAAATAAATAAATAAATAAATAAATGAATGAATGAATGAATGCTCATCTACCAAAAAAAAAAAAAAAAAAAAAAAAAAAGCACGCTGGTAAGATAGCTCAGCAAACAAAGCACCTGCTTTGGCAAGTGCAGAGACTAAGGTTAAATTCCAGGTCCAGCTTGCCATGCTGGCCCTGGCCCTGGGCTCCCTGAGCTGGCTAGAGAGTCCAGGCATGGTGGTGCATGCCTGTAATCTCAGCCCTGCGGAGGCTAAAAACAGGAGGATCACTATGAGTCTGATTGCATAGGGAAACCCTGTACTAAATACAAAAACAAAAACAAAAGAAAACAAAAAAAAAACATTAAATGGGTATAACAGAGTCAAACTCCTAATTCAGCACTTCTCCATTCTTCCTCATCTGTACCTTCTATCACTTGCATAGACCATTTTCTATGTGGTTCGATGTTCATTTTGAGTTTTTGTTGCTAAAGGAAACTCATTGTTCTATATTTTTTTCAACTAATAGCATGATTCAGATTGTCTGATAACAGTGAATATTGAAATGGCGATAGTGAACACCCTAATCTTGTGCCTGAGTTGAGAGTAAAATCTTTTAGTTGTCTCGATTTAATAAGATGTTGGTTGTTGGTTTTTCTTAAATGATTTTCACCAGGTTTAGCTACTGTCTTTTGATACTCGTTTTTGTTTTATTTTTTATTTTATGGACTATTTTTTGTTTTGGTTTTGGTTTTTACCATCAGTTTGACAAAAGGTTTTCCTGCATCTGTTGATACTATCATGCAGTTATCACCCACCCTATTGTTTATGTAGTATATTATATTTATTGACTTGTATATGTTAAATGATACCTGTATCTCTCGGATGATATGAACTTCACCATGATATATGATGTTTGATAATTAATTATGGCCATAGTCTAAACATCACCAAGAAAAGGGCAGATTCAGAAACAGAAAGGTAGGTAATGTTGCCCTGTCCCTAACAAAGAAAATTCTGGTTAGAAGAAATGCCATTTTACTCAAGCAGGTTTTCAGGATGATTAAAAGTTAACAGAGGCAGGCTAGCGAGATGGCCAGGTTTCACTTGTGGAACTGAGTTACTATTATTTCCTTGATATCCACCCTGTAAACCTGGACAAAATCATTACTCATGGGGTGCAAAAGAAGTCCATTTATAGAATATGCTGATGGAAACATTTTGCTGCTGTATACAAAAGACTAATTGAAAGACTGATATTGTATACCTCTTTTTCTCCTGTGTTTGTTTGCCCTATTTGGTGGGTTCTTTCTGTTTTCATTTATGGAGTTGTGGTCATTTTGATTCTTCTCTAGAATATCTTTTTAGTAGTCTGTGCACGGTTGGCTTTGCCATCATGAAATTCTTTATTGTTTTTTGTCCTGGAAGTATTTCACTTCTCCATTAAACTTCTTTTTTTTTTTTTTTAATTTATTTTTGCAACAGGGTCTCACTATGCAGTTGAGGCTGGCCTTGAGCTCACTTTTGTATCTCAAGCTTGTCTCAAACTCACATTGATCCTCCTGCATCAACCTCCCAAGTGCTGGGATTACAGGTGTGCACCACCATGCCCAGCTTTCTCCATTAAACTTGAAAGACAATTTTTCAGGGTACATCTGTTTGGTTAGAATTTGTTTTTCTGCAAGACTTGCAGCACTTTTCTCTATGCTCTTTTTGATTTGATGGTGTGTGAAGAGAAATCTGCCATTATTCTGATGGGTTTTCCTTTAAATGTGATTATTTTTGCCTGGCAAGTTCAAGGTCCTGAGTTTGATCCCTGGTTCCACAAAAATAAAATAAAATAATAAAATAAAATGAAATGAAATAAAAGTGATCTGTTTCTTTTCTCTAGTGGCTTCTAGTATACTGTTTTTGTGCTGAATTTCTGGGATCTTGATTATTATATGTCTGGGTGTGGTTTTAGTGGGTTAATGTTATTTGGAGTTCTACTTGCTTTGGTTACCTTAATGTCAGATTCTTCCCCCACATTTGGAAAGTTTTCTATTACTTATATCTATATTCTTTTTATATCATTTATATGGACTCCTTCTTTCTCACTGATGCATATTAGTTTTACATTGTTCATCTTTGCATCACCTTGCAGATGCTTAACTATTTTTTTCCTGCATCCCAGTTGTATGTAAGATATCTTTTCTTCCTTTTTCAGTAACTACAATGGTGTCTTCAAGGTCTGAAAGTCTATTTCAATTTCATTGAAATAGTTTTTCCAGTTTGTGATTGAGGTTTTAAGTTCCTGTATAGCACTTTAAATTTGCTTCATTTTATTTCTTTCTTATATTTCTCATTCAAGGATTCCATCATTTTTTTCTGTTTTCTATTTTTTTAATCAGCGTCTTCTTTAGAAGCACTTAGTACTTCTTTCATTAGAGTTATTTCCTTTTTTATTCCAGAAATTATTTCTGATCTTACTTTCTTTATACCTTTCTGCATTTGTTTCTTTACTTGAGACGTTATTATTTCAGAGATTTCAGCTGTGTGATTTCAAAATTCTTCTGTGCCATGCTATTGTCTCCTGTATTTGTTCTGGGTGTGCTTGGGGCCTGAGAATGCATTTTGCTCCTTCTCTTTGTCATTTTTCACAGCAGTATCTTCTGAACTTTGGTGTATAGCTTTGGCAGAGTTTTTACCTTAGTACCAGGTCTGGATTTACCTAGTTCAAACTCATCCTGGTAGGAGTGGCTTGGGTCTGGCTGCTGAGCTCCACTCCTTCCTGCTACAACCCTTGGAGATGAAGCTGTTGTGCCACTCTGGCAAGATGTTCTGCTCCTTGAACTGCTGGGTGGGTCTTCCCTCTAGCCTTTCTGCAGAGAGTTCTGCTGCAGAGTTCCACATGGGGCCTGTCAGATCAAGTCCCACTCACACACTGGGCCTGGGCTCTGGTTTGAATAGGGATCTGGTGGGCTCTGGGGTGGGCCTTACTCTCAAGCCAGGCCTGGGTGCTGGGTCCAGTGATTATCCAGTGGACCCCAGGCAATCTCACTTACATGCCAGGCCTGGGTGCTAGGTCCAGTGAGTCTCATTTTTCTAATTTAGTATTCAGTAGTCAATTAGGTGAAAGAAGGAAAATATTTATTTTTTTCATTGAGAAGGAAAATAGTGGTCCAGTGAGACAGCTCAGTGATCTAAAGTGCCTGCTTACACAAGCTTAGGCAACTGCAGGGACTGCAGTTTGATCCCTGTCACCACATGCTGTGCCAGCTCCACCCCCAGGGCAGGTTGAGCTAGCAACAACATAACTAACTAACTAACTAACTAACTAACTAACTAAATAAATAAATAAATAGTAAATGTATTTGTTCTGAACTAAGATCTATAAACTACATACTTTAAATGTAAGTAATCTATTTTGAGGATAGAGATCTCTGGTGGAAACCTGTCTGCAGGACAAAGTACCAAATATAAGGAGTTGAGGACATCTTGAGTAAATGCCTGTCTCTTCCCTAGTAAATGAAAAATATGTTCCCTACTCCTATAAAGTCTGTCTCTATATTTGCAAAAAAAAAGTCCTGAAGAGGGCAAAGCCAGGGACAATTAATAGAAGTTGGTGTTTTCTGTCTCAGGACTCCTTGTTCTGGGGATAGATCACTGTCCTCATTGGTAAGCCAAGTGTGTGGAGAGCCCTCTCTGAGTAAGCTGATAATGTCAATCACAGAAAAATAAAAAGAGGTTGGGAATTTGGCTCAGCCTAGCAAGCTGGAAGCCCTGGGTTCAATCCTCAGCACCAAGAGCAAAAAAATAGATCCCTCCTACAAAATATTCTATGTCTCCTTTCATCAAATAACTACTTCCTTTAGTTATAATTCTTTATGTATATATGTACTTAAATATATTGTTAAGGTTTTTCTTTCTATATAAAAAGCATAAAAATGATTTTCCTTAGCATTGGAGTGTTTCCTACTTCTTCCTATCATTTTGACATGATCTTTAGCCCTTGACCAAATCTTGTTATTGTGAAAGCCCTTCCTGCTGTCAGTAATGCTCCCTGAGACAGCAAGGTCTGCCTTCCACGTTGTTCATAGGTTGCTTCCTCTACAAATGTAGTTCATTGACCTTTTCACATTTCAGACTTTTGGGATTTTGAGCACAGTGAAGTGGGAAAAAAACATTGTATTTTATTATAAATCTAACTAAAGGCAAATGGTAAGGACACTAGATTAAGAAACCAAAAATGTATTTGAAAATATGAACCTTTAACTCATTTTATGGTCATGATGATTACGAGACAATTTGAGTTCTCTGAATTATATTTTACTCACAAATAAAAGGTGCTATAATGTACTTTTTTTCTTTCCACTAAGATAGCATAATGGTTACTTAATTTGGTGGGGTGCAGTGAGGTAGGTGAATTATTAGAGATTTCCAGGAAAAAGCAGCCTATGAAAATAATAGCTGACAATGCTACCAAAGAAAAATCCATGGTTCATTATTTGAAACAATGTTTCTCTGCTTAAGCTCTCATATATAAGTAAATAGAACTATATAATAATAGAGTAATTAGCATTGCCAGACTGGATGCTGTGTTTTGGCACACCACTGGTAGCTATTTGGATTACTACTAGTTCACAAAGAGTTCACTTATCCCTGGAAAAAGTCTACTGAGTGGTACTGAAGAAAAAAAAAATTAAAAACCCAGTAGCTTGGCTCATGGGTGTCACTGAGCAAATGATTCTGAGCATGAAACAAGTCAAGTGGAACTCATGAGCCTAAAGGGCAGCTTCTGGTACATGGCTTTTCCTCCAGCATGCTGCTGTTTTTGGTTCAATGGCCATCACTACTAACCAGGCATCCTGAGTCAGGCCAAACCTGGATCAAGGCAAAAAGCAACTGTGGGAAAGTGAGTCATTTCATGCTGAAGGCACGATAATAATTTTGGATGTTTTTAATCCATTTGTTCAACATTTGCTTCTTAGAGAGCTGCTACATTTCTGGGGACAGTTCAGAGAAGGAGGAACCCTGCTAAGGGCTCATCTATTATTTCAAGCAGTTCAGCTCTGGGCCCAATACAAAATTTTCACTTAACAAATCAAAACCCTACAGATAACAGGAACAACCTTCTTTTGAAACCAGTTTGGAAACCGAGATTATTGTTAATCCTGAGTATCTTTTGATGACTTACAGCCTACTTCATGCACCACTGTGAATTTTGGTGAGCAAAACACCTTCAGGATTTGTGAGAATTATTATAGCTCAATTTCTGGATCAGAACAGTAGCATTCCAAAACTCTCCCATTTACTAATGGGCTGGTCTTAAACACAGTAACAAAACTCCAGTCTCACTCATCTCACATATAAAATTTACTGAAATAATATTACCTACTCCATAGTTTGCTGTGAGGACCAATTAAATAATACAATTATAGTGCTATCTGCCATACAGTGGCATTCAACAAAACCTTGGTTTTTTCTTTTAATGTCCATTTTAAAATAGTCCATTGTAGCTATAGCTTCAGGGACTTAATCTTTATATTTGCTCCATCATAGTCTCACTAGGTTTGTCTAAACAAGTGTGGTGGTTGTGCTTTAGCATATAGGTTTAGTTTCTTACTCTTTCCTTCTTGAAATCTATGCCTTAATCTTCAAACAAATAAACAGAAATGGCAGCACTATAGGTTCTGGAAGTCTGTGTTTTTAACTAAAGGAGCACAATGTGGAAACATGGCAAGGGTATGGTTAACACTGGCAGATTATTTTGCTCTAGTACTCATTCTCTTGATGGGGCCCTTAACACAATGCACAAATCTATTCAGGTAGACAAAATTCCAGTCAGATAATTGCTTCCCAGGCACTATAGAAGTCCAAGGAAACATTGAAATGTATCTAACCTTCAGATCATCATCCTAAATGATATAAAGATTTTCTTAATTTTTCCTGTTTTATCTCTCAGTATATAGACCTGGCAGAGCTCTGAAAATAAAAATTCAGGATGCCAGGACCACATCTTTTTGTGATCTGTGAAAATCTTTGGCTAAAGATTTGGCAGAAGTCAGTGCCGAATGACTGAGATTCTGCAAGCCATTCATTCTTTCTTAATTGCCCATTTGCATGTAAGCCTCTGGCCCAGGGCCTTTGGTAAACATCTCAAAATTGTACTCCTGTGGTCTCTGGGACTCTCATTTATGGAGTGTACACTGTGTTCTATTCACTGAGCTAAGATTACTTACATATGCTATACACTATCCTCACATAGCTCTGTAAGATAGATACAATTATCTCCCTTTGCAAGAATAAAAATCCCATGTAAAGGGAATTAAAAGTGGGCATTTTAACTGGAATACCTGACACCAAAGCTCTTGATTTTTCTTCATCACATAGTTCTTATGAATCATTATCAAAGGAAGAAAGCTGAGTTGAGAACATTAAACTAAAGAATGTTCAGATACTTAACTTTGTTTATCTGGCTGGTAATCAATGGAAGAGTAGGACAATTATCTGAGACATAAATCATACACCTTATTTGTTTATTTTTTTATCAACTCACTTATCTAGTATTAGAAAAGGATCTCTTTTACAGACTAACATAGACAATAATTACATGAGTATATGCACCTAATGATAGCTAACAGAATGAATAACTAGATTTTATACTTTAAAAAATAATGGTTTCCATTATTAAACCATGTGTACCTAGTGATATAGTAACTATTTTAAGCAGTTTTTTTTTTGTTCATCATTCAATTCCATTGCAACCTTGATTTTCTTTTTAAAAAATCCAGGCTAGGTAAATAATAACTACTTAATTAACTTTAAAATGGTACTGGGGATGGACTCCAGGGCTTTTTCACTGAGTTATATCTCTAAGACATTGTTTTATTTTACTTTGAGACAAGATCTCACTAATTGTCTTAGCTTAGACTTGAACTCCTACTTTTGCCTCCAAGAAGGCTAGAACTACAGACATGAAACTACTCCCAGTTAATTTATTACATTAAAATGTCACAAAGTATTGTCCAACAAGTAAGATTCTCTCTTGCATTTGTTGGGCAAATAAATTGCAGTACTTAGATATTTTTTTGGTTGTATGTTAATACACACCACTTTTCTGACCTATACTGATTTAATATTTGTTAGTTCCTCTTTAAACATTAACTGAAATCCTAAATATTTTTCTAACATTGGGGATTTTTTTTTTTTTTTTTTCCTTAAAATTTGAGAACTTTAAAAGCTAAAATATATAATAGGTTTGCTTTAACATGATATGTATTGTCAGTCGGATTTTAAAAAAGGATTATGAGAAGCTGAAGATAAAGTATCTATAAAATCTCCTGCATAAGAAATGCTTATAGAGTTTTAATGCTGTTGTTGGCAGCTGAGTTAGAAATATTATAGGCAACCCGACAGTGTTAGGCATTCAAAGGACCCCATATAGAAGACAAGATAGATACCTTGCAACTGGCACTTCCTCTGTGAGCTAGACCTCAAGACAAAAAAAGATTTTTTTTTTTTTTTTCTTACTACTTGCCCATACTCATCGTGATCCTCCTGATTTGAGCCTCCCTAGTGCTGGGATGACAGGTATGCACCACCACGCCCAGACTCCACTGCCCACTCAGCATACCCAAGGGTGGAGACAGTGTGGCATGGGGTGCCAGGGATCTAACCCTGACTCCTGCGCTTACCTAAGCAACCGCTTAGTCAACTGAGCTAAAAAAGATTAAATAAATGCACCTATAGACCTCCCTAGGGATGGACTTTAGGGAATGATATTCTAAATAGGTATCAAGCACCTTGAAAAAGCCAAAAGGAGTCATGGACCCAAACTTCCTACAGAAAAAGCCCTACTCTATATTCATGTCAGCTTGCTAAGTGACTTCAGTTCGCCATTTGATTCTGATATAATTGACTTTACCTGAGCAATCGTGCTTGTAATCTTATTGGCTGACCATAATTTTCTCCTACCTCATGCCTACCCAGCAATTTTCCATGTTAGACCTGCCTCATTTCATGCTTTTGCTTTATAAAAATCCCTAGAAAAGGGAGATTCCTGGGCAAACCACTTGGATTTCCTTCTGTGCCTGTTTTGGACAGAGGTTTTCTTTCCTCCAATAAATATATTCCTTGTCACAGCAGAGAATGAGTTCACCATAATCCAAAGAAAATTACTAAGTATTTCTGGTCACAAACCTTCAAGAGTGAGAAGTTACTGTTACCAAAATGTTTAAGTATGATCATTGCTAAGGCAACAAACAATTTCCACTAGCCACAGAATATTTACTTATCAAATTGGAACTATTTTTGTGCATGCCTCTGTGTATTTGGTGCCTACCAAAAAAACACCTTGGAAGAATATGGTAAGTATATCCTATGTATAGCATGAAATTTTACTTACTTAATTTCCTGTTAAGTGTAAAGAATTTATATAAATCCCCTAGCCCAATACCACCATAGATCAACCTTTTTAAATGTTTTATTTGCTCTATCCTGGAATATACATTTGTAATGAAGGAATTCAAATACAAGAAGAAGCAGAGCAATCAAAATATTCAAAACTGGTCTGAAAAAGTTTTACATAGTAATGTTTCTGCAAATCTGGTATCTACTACTATAGATCTACACATATATACACACATGAAAAACACATATTGACATATAACAGCAAACATACACAAACAAATATACTTTTTGTGGAAGTTTGAGTGTAGGTAGACTCGAGATTTATGTGTAACTTATTAACTACAAGATACGACTTTCTGTTCTGTTCCTTGTAATGGGCAGGATTTGCATTCTTCCAAGCTCTAAGTAACTGTCATTCTCCCTGTGAAGCTTCATTCTAACTCTATACTACCCCTAAGTGACCAGACAATTCTTTCCAAATCTCCTCTAATACTTGGCACATATTATACTGCTTTCTTAATTGGCAGACACATTCTATCTCATTCATATAGCTATTCTTAATGTCTTTTAGTACTCTAGGCACATGCTGAATGAAGCAATGATGATACTGAAAGCTGTTGTATTACAAAAAGGATTTTTGATGTTCCTGAATATTTCAGCCATCCTAGGATATTTGAAATTTAGTCACAGGAGACGTTCAAGTGGATATTTAGAAGGGCACTGGATTAGTAGCTACTCTTAGTGAGGAGGACCCACCTTCTGCCCAGAAACATGAAAATACGTCATCAGTGAAGCCCCTGGCCCTGCTCAGGTCCTCAGCATAAAGAATTTACTGAATTGATCATACATACTCTCTTGGGAAGTGTAGATGTCAAATACTGAATGTAAGAGACTGAACAGTACTGTTGAAATTCAGAGAGAGGGAAGGTGGGAAGAAGAAGAAAAAGGAGGACAAGGCAACAAAAAAAAGGAGAGAAAGAGGAGGATAAAGAAGGAGAAGAGAATAAGGTGAAAAAAGAAGAGTAGGGGAGAGGTAATGGACATTGTCTGAGGGAAGGAAAAGAGAGGTGCAAGAAGTAAGACAAGCAGTAAAGTCCAGTCTTAGAAGGGGATTTGAGAATAACTTAAGTCTCCAGTTTGAGCAGGGGCCTTATTCTGGGCAATAGCCAGTTCTGCTGTTCTGCATGCTAACTGCATACCTGCAGTTAAGCAGCAGCTTCTAAACTAACAGAAACAACAGAATATATCTGCTCCTTATAACTTAGTTTCATTAACACTCAAATCCAATTCTGTATAACAGTAGGCTACATAGGCATTCTGTATTTGTAAGGAACACAGAAGGAATGTGCAGAGTTTAGGTAAGGATACTAGACTGACCTTACAAAAGAGCAAGCTTTCCAGAAGACTGATTGGTAGGCCAGTAGTGTAAAAACAAACAAACAAACAAACAAAAAACTCCCCTAGTTTCTGCCTGGAAAAAGATACTTTACACTCTTCATTTCAGGGACTCGTCATTGTTTTCCAGGTACTGATGGAATTCTCTGACTCAAGTTCAAACTTATTGAAAGAGAATATTCACTGGGTTCAAGGAGTCCTTCGCAAATTCTTGCTCCTTAACACATTTAGGCACATGATCAGTCTATAAACCAGCCCCTTTGTCCTATGCTATGACACAAGAAAATGTTATGACAAATTGTTCATCAGAAATATGATAAAAGAAGTGACTGGCATTGTGACAAACACAGTTAGCCATCATAAGGCACATTTATAACAAATATACTGGTAAACTAGAAAAATATACAAGGGGATTGGTAGGATGGGGAAGATAGCCTCAATAACAAATTTCCTAAAACTCAATATATATATATATTAGACTTGGCATTTTCAGGTTTTAATATTCCACATCACAAGTGTTCATACCCATAGGAATTTCTAGTCAAAGTTGGACTGGAAGACAAAAAATTATACTTCTGGAAAATTTCTTGGTAAAATGAAAAGATTTCCAATGTCATGGACAGGAAATGTCAATTATTTATTCCTTTTGATAAGATTCATTTATTTTCTAATCTGTACATATTAGCAGGTTCTGTGTAAGATTTTCATTTCTTTCTTTCTTAATTTTTTTTTTTTTTTCTGGGACCAGGGTTCGAACTTACACCTTTGCACTTGCCAGGCAGGCACTTGTGCCACAAAGCTATCTCCCCAGCCCCTTACATAAGATTTTCTACATCATGAAATTATTCATTATTTATAAAGAGAGAAATAGATGATCCATCTTTTGTTTTTTCTATTCCTTACTGTTTATACAATAAAAGGACAGAAAAGAGAACAAGTTGAAGAGAAAAAGTGAAGGGCCGACATCAACTCATATTTTAAGTGAAACAGCTCATTTAGACTGCAAGAGCACTTTGTTTTCTTTTGTGTTCCTGGGTTCCCTGTTATCAGCACTATCCAAGACTATTAGGGAAGGTGGCAAAACAATTACCAAAAAGAAAACTACCGCTGAGCAAGTGGTAACTAGCAAATTGGCATCATAATGTGTTTTCAATGAGGTGGGCCTCTAAGGAGCTGAAAAGCTACAAGCCAATGGATGAATTTATTTAAACCAAGGAAAACAGCATAGGCAAGAGTGATTTCCCATTCCTATTAACCTAGTTTATTTGGAGACATGACTATTTAAGCTTTATCTACTAGTTATCAAGTGCCCACATACAATAAAATTCAAATGGTGTTTGTGCTACCTGGCGCACTTAATGCATTTAAAATATGTTTCAAAGAGAAATAAAACATGCTGAATGAAAAATCTGCTTTACTACTTTATATAAAATCCTGCATATGAAGAATTTAGACTATCCATGTCTTAAACCTGGAAAAGCTTCTAATAGGGCATTTGGGGTCATTCAAAGATGTCCACAAATGAGACCTAGGAGGGGATGCCACACGCAATTGTCTTGGTAGGGCTATGTGATCCAACACAGAAAAGGATGACTTTGTCTGTGGAAGCCAGGGAGTGAGGAGACAATGAGGAAGTCACAAGAGGACCTATGTTCCCATATCTGGTGACAACTATCAAGATATTCATTTAAGTTATTTAAAGAAATCATAGCTTGCCAGACTTAGTTGCACACTCCTGTAAACCTAGCATTCAGGCAGCTGAAGTAGGAGAAGCAGTGAAAATGTGGAGCCAGCCTGCCCATAAAGTGGATGTAAGCCCAGTCTGAACTACATAATGAAAAATTGTCTCAGAAAGACAAAAATAGGAGGCTGGGGAGATAGCTCAGGGGCACAAGTGCCTGCCTGGCAAGTGCAAGGTCCTGAGTTTGATCCCCAGGTTCCACAAAAAATTAATTAATTAATTAATTAAAAAATAAAATGCTGAATCTGAACACTATTGCCTGAGCAAGCTCTGGAAAGAACCGGCTGCCACAATTTATGAAAGTCTTACTGATGCATGAGTCATAAAATTCTAATTCTTTCATAGCTATAGACTGAGTGGAATTCCTCACTTTGGATGGCCCCAAACTATGGGCTTTAAATTTACTTGCACACAGAAATTGAATTCTACCTTTTGGTATGCTCTGAGATTAGAGTATAAAAAGATATTTGCCTTGATTTCTCTGTCTCTATAGCTTAATGCTAAATACTCACTAAACTTAAACTATCTTATTTAGTTCAAGTCCTTAAATAAATCTTGTATTTATAGTCCAGTTAATCATCTTAACTCTTTCTGCAATACAATCCCAGCAGACCCTACCTTTTAGTCTACTCCAGAGTGCCATTCCCACAGGCTAGCCCGAAGGGGCTTAGGAAGCAAATGCTCCTTTAAAGGATCCTGACCCCTTCAGAGCTCCCAAGTAAGTCATGCATTCATTACCTTCCATTATGACTGTCACAGAATATGCTTATGAGCAGATAATGGATGGATTTCCAGTTAGTTTTTTGTTTGTTTGTTTGTTTTTAGTGCTGTGCAAAGTAAATTGCAGATTTGGATTCAATTCAATATCTTTGTATGGTATCTCTTTTAATACAAAAAAAAATCTCTTCTGTATTGGCCAGACCTGTAGATTAACATGCCTGGGAAGAAGAGTTAATTTTGAAGTGAACTTGTTATTCCAATTCAAAGGAGACAATGTCTGGAAGCTTTAATTTAAACAGAAATCCTGCACAACTCACTTGTGCATACAGCTGTCAAAACAATTCAGTATCTGGAGATAAATAGAGTATAACACATCAACTAGTATATTGTACTGGAATACATCTTTTAAAAATTATGTTGCCATATCTTGCATTTTATCCTGATTTTACTATTTCATTCAACAGAATACATAATTTGGCATTTTATGTAGTAAATAGTGAATTAAATGCTTATGTGGTTTACTAAGGCAAGTAAATTTAGAATAAAATTTAATAATACCATTATTATATGACATCATCAGTTTATGGAAGAAATTATCTGAGGAGCATAAAGTTCTGAATATATGAATACTCATATTATAACACAGAAAAACAAATATTGGTTATTCATTTACGAGTAGAAAGTCACACCCTCACAATAATTTTAAGAGAAGAGAAAATAACATAAATTTCAAGGACAAAACATCTTTGTCGGTCTTCTAGGACAATTTGTAATCTGGCCACTAGAGCATCACCACATATATACACCTCTACTGAGTCACAGCCTCAGGCCCAGCACTGAACTCTTCTACTACAAATTACATTTTGTTCCTCTTTCTTCTCTTCCTTATTTTCTTATGTTTTCTCCCCAACTGCATCTGTCAATTATTAAATCTGACCCAGCCTAACTCATCAGTGCTTCTCAAGTCGCCCTCTGGAATGGTTCCAAGATTGCTGAAGTCCATCTTTGCATCTCTTCTGTAGCTATCATAACTTCCTACCAGCTTTCGTTACTACTTATTTTCCTTCCACTACAACCTATTCTTCAAGGTTTCTTAGTTTATATTATATGAAGAGAAATCCCTGAAATGTAAACATTTAATTATTAACAAAGCGGAAACTTAGCCAAGGAAATGAAAGACCTTTATAATGAATATTAGAAAACATTGATAAAAGAAACTGAAGAGGACACACATAAATGTAAAGACTTCATATGTATGGATTAGAATTAATATTATTCAATGTTCATTCATATTGCTTGTTCACAAAGCAATGCAATTCCATCAACATACCAATGTTATTCTTCACCTATATCCTCAAGTTTCTGTTGCTCTCTTTTCAAAAGGTAAAAGATAGAATTCCAAATCAGCTTAAATGTTCATCAGCTGATGAAAAAAGGAAAATAAGATACATATATATATATATATATATATATATATATATATATGAATCATGTAACCATAAAGAATAAAATCCTATCATTTGCAGCAGAATAGAGTTAGAGGGAATTACATTAATTGAATAAGCCACAGAAAAACAAGTACATGTTCTTACTCATATGTGGAAGATCACACAGTCAATTTGAAAGCGGAATAAATGCTAGAATTCAAGAAAGTGAGGGTCCAGCTTAGGCAGACACAGGGAATGGGTTCAATCCCCAGCATTTTGAGCAGGCCCTGAACTCAGGGTGCTCTGAGACAGAGATTAAGACTGGTGGCTGAAAGCAGGAGGATCACTACTAGTCCTACCTGTATAGTGAGACCCTGTAGATCCTGTACTAAAGAAGAAGGTGAGGTGCATAAAGGGAGACTGCATATGCTCAGTGTACATTATTTGCAAGTGTTAAAATAACACACTGAATACAATGTGTATGTGCAATTCCTATATATGAATAATCTAAAATATACAAGGTTAACCAGATAGGGGGCACATAGCTGTAATCCTATCGCTTGGGCATCTGAGGAAGGGGGACCATCACAAGTTTGAGCCTAACCTGGGCTACACAGTCAGTTCGAGCCAGCCTAATTATATAGTGATACCTTTTCTCAATAACACCAAAAAAATATAAAAAGAAATAATCATTTAAAAACAAAGTTGTCTTATCTGTAAAGATAGTACCTCTCTACTGGCACAGATTGCATAGATTGATGTATTCCTACACTTATTCCCTTCTATTCTCTACTGAATGCTTTGATCTTGTCTTTTAAAAAATATTTCCAAATAATCAATTTGTTTTATATAAATTTAAAGTAATGCTCATATAGTATAATAGAAACAGCAGTGCTTTTGGAGTTAAATCCTTACTTATTCAAATCCTACTTTTATTACTTGCTAGATATGTGACCTTTGAGGACTATCGTCAGAACTTCAGTTCTCTCTAGTGGTAAAAATACTTACTTTACAACATTGTTTTAAATTCTTAATATGAGGTATTTATTACTTCCAATAAATGGGAAGTATTACTACTTTATAGATAAGTCTAATTTGTTATGCACATAAAGATCACTGTAGCACACATCTGAAGAACATGTATGCAGTGCTGGGATGTAGCAAAGGCATAGAGTACTTGCCTAGCATGGAGGACAGGGGAGACCATGGGTTCAATTTGTAGTGGTACATAAAAGCAAGCAAGAATCCATATTCTCAGATCCATTGAGATCAACACCAAGATGTGAGTATGAACTGGGATGTGAATCAAGTATTATTAATGAAAACATTTATCAAGTAATTAAGGTATCAGGTAAGTGCTTAAGAATTTGTTTCCCCCTGGGCTGGTGAGATGGTTCAGCAGTCTAGAGTGCCTGCTTAGGAAAGCTTAGGCAACCACAGGGACTCCTGGTATCACATGCTGTGCCCACCCCAACACCAGAGCAGGCTGAGCTGTCCATAAAAAAAAAAAAAAAGAATCTGTTTCCCCAGATTCATGTTCTGCCTTCCAGAGCCACTCATCCAGCTTTTCTTCTTTGAGGAGCTATCCTAGTCAGGTAGAACAGCCTAGAAAGCACACTGACTTTGGTCCAGATGAGAAAAGAAGGAAAGAGGAAGAAGAGGAAGAAAAAAGAAGGAGGAAAAGGAGGAGAAGGAGGAGAAGGGGAAGAAGGGAGAAGGGAGAAGGGAGAAGGGAAAAGGGAGAAGAAGAAGGAGAAGGAGAAGGAGAAGGAGGAGGAGAAGAAGGAGAAGGAGAAGGAGAAGGAGAAGGAGAAGGAGAAGGACAAGGACAAGGACAAGGACAAGGACAAGGACAAGGACAAGGAGAAGGACAAAGAGAAGGACAAGGAGAAGGAGAAAACTAGGTGAGTGATTCCCTCTTTTCCTACAATTTCTAGACAAGTGCATGTATCTCTTCCCATGCTGAGCGTTTCCATCTTTGGTTCTCTGTCTTGAAGTTTTCTATGACCTTTCCTGAGCAGGAGCACTAGAATTATTTCAAAAAACAAAGTTTGTGGGCCAAGGATATAGCTCAGTGGCACAAGTGCCTGCCTGGCAAGCAGAAGTTCCTGAGTTGGATTCATGGTAAAAACAAAGTTTGCACATCCATTCCATTAGAAAATATTTCCATAATCTTCCTGATGCTCTCCTTCTCTTACATCCTCAAAGAATGTAGCAACAAACAGCATATTTCCTCCTTTTCAGTTATATTTCTGTAAACTTTTTGCTTTCATCCTCCTCAAGATGCTAAAAATATTCACAATTTCTTCTATATTATAATTTTCTTCCCTCATTTCTCCATGTTGGAGACTGACTGGCAGCTGTCAATAACTTATACTATTCCTTATGTAAGCAACAATTTTAATAAGTAATTCACAGCTATCTTGGAAATGAATTAGCTTATAACATAATTATATCTACTTATATACCAATTACAATTACACTAAGTAAAAATCACACCTGTAGAACAAAGCATGCTTCATTTATCATGTGTCTATTGTACATCAAATATCATAACCACAAAGCTTTCAAAGGAAGACTAGGCTGGGCATGGTGGTCTACGCCTATAATCCCAGAACTTTCGAGGCAGAGACAGGAGAATCGGTGCGAGTTCGAGACCAAAGTGGGCTGCAAAAGTGAGCTCAAGGCCAGCACAGTGAGACCCTGTCTCAAAAAAAAAAAAAAAAAAAAAGACTATCTGCAATACCTCCCCCTACACATATACACATAAGCACAATTTTATCTCTCTATCCATTGTAAAACCCAGTTAAAATTATGCTGTTATTTATTAAACATTTATGCTTTGATTATTTTACTATGGTCAGAAGAAATAAGTACTGAGGTCCAGGTGGATGAAGTGAGTCCATTACTGCTCTGTACTGATAATATCCTTTTGCACAAAGACATTTTCAGACTGCAGGTACAAAGTCAGGTAGTCTCAGCAGAACAGGGGAAAACATACTTGTTCATCAGAACTCCTTCTTTTATTTGCCATCACAACCCAGCAAAATAACAAAATCCCTGCATGGGAACTGCCCTAACTGTGAATCACACTTAGGGTCTTACTGAAAAAAACCACTCTAGATTTTTTGAGATAGTCTCACTGTGCTGCTATGCAGTTCAGGCTGGCCTTGAGCTCACTTTTGTAGCCCAGGCTGGTTTCAGACTTGCACCAGTCTTCCTGCCTCAGCCTCCTAAGTGCTGGGATTACAGACATGTCCCACCATGCCCGGCAGTAGTGCCCTCTTAGTTTAGAGTTATGCATAAGGTTAAAAAACATGATTTGTAAAACCAGTTATTAATGTGACGATTGACTATCCACCTGTTGCCAAAAAAATCTTTAATATGAGACAAATGAATATTAATCCCATAAGGATCACTGTTAATTAGGGTCTAAATGTCAATTGCATGCATCTCCTGAAGAAACAATTAATTAATTTAAACACAGAAATACTGTATCAGCAAATATTATATGGTATATTTTAAAACATTATTGTCTATGGTAGATATTATTTTTTTCTGTTCAACAACTAAGAAAAATGAGGCTTATGGAAGAGAAATGGCTTGTTAAAAATAGTAAGTCCCAGAGACAGGTTTATAAAATTAGCCTTGAAGTCTTTACCAATAAAATACCCTCCTTCTTTCTCCCATTATTTCATTTCAAGTTTGGCTATCGTTATTTATAAATAAGTCTGGATACATTATTTTTCCCTCTATTGGGGTCTTTAGCTCTTTCAGCCCATCTTGTCTATTTATTGATGAAACAGCACCATATTAATTTACTGGAAAAATACCAGGAAGATGCTAATAAATTCACAACAAAGTTTAAAATGAATTATCTCCACAATCAATTAAAGAACTAGGTAAAAAACAACGGCAAGAAGTTAGTTTGCACTTCCTCAAGATTATAGATCTGTAGGAGTATTTTCCACATGTTATGAAAGAAAAAAAACTATCAGTTAATGTCTCTTTCATTTTCTAGTACCAAAAAAGAAGATAACCATATATAAACAGGACTACAAAAACTCCTTGCCCACAGCTTATTAATAATCATCCACCTGGTAGTGTCACTAGTGGCCAGAGAGTTATTTGCATTAATACTTTACATTGTCTTTGTAAGATGTGCTATCCTGAAATGGATAGCATCTTCAGATCTAATTTATCCCTAACATCAAATGTGACACCAGGATGCTTCACCAACTCCACTGCTTACAATTCCAGCAGGTTCTTCACCCCTTTCCATTCGTGTCTTCTCAAGGCTGTGCTCATTATGAACTCTCATGCAGACATGATGGAAAGGGAGTGAAGAATGTAACATTCCTCTTTCTGGACTTCCATGCCTGCCTGTTTTGTCTTTGAGTGTCTATGGGAAATAGAATGTCATTTTGTGCTCGGCAAAAGAGAAAACTACTTGTAAACTTTTAAAAATAAACTTGAATTCTATTCATTATTTTCTCACTAAAAATTGAGTTTCAGATTTCTCAAAAAGTAACTTCAAATTTACTCTATGCCATAAATAAAAGAAATATGGCCCTAGTACTATGGAGAGTAAAACTTCAACAAAATACTTGTACAATTTCTATGTGACAACTTTATAAATATAATACATTTTATAAAATTAAATCTATGAAGTTTAAACATAGTGTTTAGTTATCTACCTCCTGATGCCTGTAAAGCACTAAGTATCCGACAAATTTACATAAAGCCATGTCTGTAGAATTTTTAAAAATTCTATAGTTGTATTAAAAATCTGCAAATTTCACATATTAAATATTTACCTACCTATATATTATCCATACTCTTGCCACCAAAAAACCACTAGAATTTCACTTATGCTTTGGAGAAGTATGTTCTCTTTCACTTGTGAATTTTCCTGACAAGATTCTTAAGGTTCAGTTAAGTATCCTCTTTGTTTCCAGAATAATCTGTACCCAACACTGGACTGGTACCCAGAGGCTCCTTGTTTTTGGCCTAGGGCTGTCTGTGTGTATTTGTGTTTACACTTGTACCTATGTTTGAGAGGCACAGAGAGAGATAAAACAAAAAGAGATTAAGACACGGTACAAAAGATGGGCTGAGTTTATTAAGATTCCAATCAAATTCTGCAATATACTTTCATTAATTTTTTTATATTTTAGGGAAGGGTCTACAGGGTGTTCAGGGTCTCACTACTAGATTGAACTCATAGTGATCTGCCTGCTTACAGCTTCCCAAGAGCTGGTGTTACAGGCATGTGCCATCACACCCAATGTCAACTGCAGTCTCAGTGCCCCTCGGGGGCAGAGCCAGCGAGGCAAGTCTGGGGATCAAACTTCTAGAAGCCGTACTTCCACTGAGCTATTTGGCTGGCTCTTGCTTTTATAATTTATAATTCAAACTTTTTGAGGATAATGTGTTGCTACTTAGCATGCACATAGTAAATAAAGCTGTCATCAGATAACTATGAAATGCATGGTAATGCTATATGTTGATGATTTTTCTAAAGTACAAATCATGCTATTTTGTATAATGTAAACTTGTGGTTTTTGTCAACAAAGTAGGCTATATGTTAATTAAAAATTTAAGACTTCAGGAAAACAGTAATATGCAATCGTATGTTCAGTGTTACATAACTGTACCTGTTCATCTGAACAACAGATTTGACAATAAAATAAATAATATATCAACCATTATTAATTAGCTATTCTTATTCTAAACATATGTAACATGTATTATTATATATTACTATGTTCATATTGCTTCTGATTTTTTTTCTTGCTTTTGTCATTTACTTTTCAAACCAAAATACTAAAATTAAATTTAATAAAGAAAAAGAGAAGTCAATATGAGTATGCATCCTATTTTAGGTCAGCTTGTTTATTTATCTGTGTCACAGTTTTATTTTACCAGTGTTTACAAGTAAGCACCCAAAAAAAGGTTGAAAAGGGATGATGTGAGTGAGGTAAATAAAACATGTTTTATTTATTTATTTATTTTTATTATGGCCAGTTCAGCCTGCCCCAAGGGTGGGGTTGGCGAAGCATGTGGTGTCGGGGATGGAACTGTGGTCCCTGCAGTTGCCTAAGCTTTCATAAGCAGGTGCTTTAGACCACTGAATTATCTCACTGGCCCCATAAAACATGTTTTTTTGTTTTGTTCTGTTTTGTTTAATATATTACGAGTGGCTCAGCCTACTCTGAGGGCGGGGCTGATGTGGCATGAGGTGCCAGGGATCAAACCACACACAGTTCCTGCAGTTGCCTAAGTCTGCCTATGCAGGAGCTTTAGACTGCTAAGCCATCTCACCAGCCCCATAAAACATATTTTAAAAGGTACATGAAAAGCAAAAGAATAGAAAACTTAAGAACTGTACATTAAGAATAATGACCAAAAATTGTTAGATATTTGTTCTCCACGAAAGTGCTTATCGGAAGGCTATGGTAATTCTTAAGTTAAAGTTTATATTTCTCAACAGTGGCTTTCTTATGCTTTATTGATATTTACTGAATTAAGTGTACAGACATTACTCATTTAATTTTATTTCAACAAAGCTCAAATATAATATTTTTCATGCAGAGTTACTATAATATCTGTTTGAATTAAGAAGAAATAAATTAATAATCTTGTGTGCTTTTAACCATAAACCCCATATACGCACATAGAGATAAAATTTCTCTATATCAAAAAATCCGTAAGATTACTGTCTGAGGCAAGCAACTCAAAATCTTCTAAAGCCTTAAATCAATAGACCAGTCTATCATGAGAGCTCCAACAGCAGGGCATCTACAAATAAACGTGTGTTCAAGCCCACTTCAGAATGCTACATTTTCATTTTATCACCAAGAATGGCTCAGAAGAGAACTTAAGTGGAAACCAGCATGGGAAGAAAGGAAACAATAGCTCAGGCCAGTATTCAACTTAGTAGTTGATGCATTCATTCTACAATTCTCTATTAGATTTCATTTGTGTTCTGGGTAGCACTGTAGTCAATGTGAAGGTCCCCACCAAATGTACTGGATAGTGGGGAAACCAAGAAAATAACAAAACAACACTGCTGCAAAGCAAAGTATGAGGCAGATTTATGCGATCTGCAATTTAAATTTACCGAATTCTAGAAGGAAATGCCTTAGGAGTTGCTTTGTGGGACGTAATGATGACAAGGTAGTTACTAGTGTGACAGGAGGGCAGTGGACAGGGTATTGGTAGTAACTAGGATTGAGACTGCTACACAAGGTCTTGAAAGGGTTTTTGAGTTAAAGGTGCCTGGCGAGCTGCTAGATAACCAGCCTCTACCTTTTCTGCGATTATGTTGGGATTGACAGGTTGGTTGCTTTTCATAGTGCCTGAGCATATATGAGGTATTTCAAACAATAATTTGAAAAGCAAAAAGCTTCATACATTGGCATGTTCACTTAAAATACATACACATACACAGTGCCACTGCAAATGCATCTAATCTAAAAGTTGCCTTATAATTCATTTTAAGCATAAAATAATTATTTGGTACCTACTGTGCTTTATAGCAAATACTTGATGAAAACTGGCCTGTTAATTCTCATAATATAAATCACATATTAATATTCACAATTTATGAATAAGGAAATTGAGGTGCAGTGTCCTATATACTTCATTACTTTAAAGTAACAAGCCTATGCTATTGTTATCAGGGTTTCTCTGTACTTCAATGCAGTCCTTTTTCACCCAGTTTTGGCTGTTCTTGTTGGTACTTCTCACCGCAGAAAGCCACCTTCCTGCTGCAGTCTGTTTTTTGTTTTTGACAGGTTCAACAGGCACACTGTTGCCCAGCATGAAGGCTGGCAGAGTTACAATCATTTATTTTATTGCTTAATGTAACCAACATTCTGACTGAATTAACCAAATGAAAACTCCTACAGCCGGGCGCGGTGATGCATGCCTGTAATCCCAGCACTTGGGAAACTGAGGCAGGAGGATCAGTGCAAGTTTGAGACCAGCCTGGGCTACAAAAGTGAGCTCAAAGCCAGCCAGAACTGCATAGTGAGACCCTGTCTCCAAAAGACAAAAAAGGAAAAAAAAGAAAAAAAATCCTATGAGTCCAAAACATTGGGTTGGTGCTGGTGTTAGTTCTCACAATGAATTCCCACACCTATAATTCCCAACATATGCCAGGTTCAGGATAAAACTGCATCTGTTTCTTGGATGTCAGAGGGAACATTTCCCCAATCCTGAACAAGGCAACAATATTAGAGTAAACTCACCAACTTACTGGTCTTTATTGGTTGGAAGAAAACCAGTGCAATCAAATCTATCTTGTTATAGATGGAATTCTAATTGAATGCAGGACAAAGAAAAAGGTACACTTATCTTATTTTCTTAGCTTTGTATTTGAAGCCTGCAAAAACTTATAAGAAAAGCAGTGCTATAAACCATTAATGTTGGACTAACTTTTTTTTTTCTGACACTGGATTAACTTTAATGGCTGGATAACAGGAGGCTGTTCAAATCTTACAAGTGCATGCTTCTCATAAAAGGTGGAAACTTCTTTGATATCATGACATTCCACATAAAGTCCAATTCTAACTCAAATCTTAAAAATGTACCTCTCTGTAATAATTGCTGTCCAAATAATTGCATTCAAGTGGTAAAAATATACTTGTAACTAAATTTATTAAATTCATATGCATTTATCTCTGTAAAACTTTTGAATTGCAATGAAGATATCAAACACACATATATTTATACTGTTGATGGTATGTGAACTATCAGGGCATTTGACTATTTGTTAAAATGCTACTTACTAAACTTTAATGGGGATTTTCTGTCAGAGACAATATAAAAGCACAGAATAATTCTATAGAAATGTAAATTAACAAAAATATGGAGAAGAAAGTAAACAGCACAGATTATTCACCTTAGTCAAATGAGGACCAGGAGTACTATCTTTTTATTCTAAGCATGGGATTTTATTCAGCGTCTTCTAATGGCATTGGTACAATTCCAAGGATATTTTGGCAAACCTTCGATTCATGTTAAAAATACTTTAGAAGATTGGTCCTGGCTATGAAAGTAAAAATATAGAAAAAAATTTCAAGTGGGTGTGGAAAATCTGCAGTTTCCATTTTTTTTTTGGAAGACAGTTTTTAACGTTTGGAAGACAGTTTTTAACCACCAGCCACTGCACCACACCACATCCAACCTCCTTTCTGTAACCTCCTGGCACTATTGCTGGAAATATGTTCACACTTTCTCTACATATTTGTAAAGAGCCTTAGGCTACTACTGATCTAAGATCAGTGGATCATTTCTAAAAGGTCAATACATTATATTTTTCCTGTGAATAAATATTCACAACTCTAGAATTTAAGTAGTACATTTGGCTAAGACAATGGATTTTAGGTTGTCTCCATATCTTTATAACATTGTTCTACATACTTTAATACTCTTCACTTTTCTTAATGCTGCCATTTCATGACTTTGCTTTTTATTTTTATTTTATTTATTTATTTATTCATTTATTTTTATTTATTTATTTATTTATTTTTTGTCTTTTTGAGACAGGGTCTCGCTATGCAGTTGAGGCTGGCCTTGAGCTCACTTTTGTAGCCCAGGCTGGTCTCAAACTCATACCAATCCTCCTGCCTCAGCCTCCCGAGTGCTGGGATTACAGGCGTGAGCCACCACGCCCGGCTTGCTTTTTAAATTGTACTGATTAGTACAGGAATTTCTCAGTTGCATTTTCTCTTCATTGCTGATCCAGTATAAGAAAGCTGCCCACAGGTTCTTTATAAAACTGCTTTCTTGAATTTTTTTTTTTTTTTTTTTTTTTTTTTTTTTTTTTTTTTTTTTTTTTTTTTTTTTTTTTTTTTTTTTGGTGGCTTTTGACTGGATAAATTGTCTTCTACTTAGCTAGCTATGATGGATATGCACAGGCAGCAATATTAGTTCTGCTGAGTCTAAACGGCCTCACAGTCTAGTTGTCCTTGAGGCCACACATAGCCTTTCCAGTAGCTTGAAGGTCTTATTGCTTTCAGAAGTCTTTGGTTCTTTGTCTCCTGCCGTTTGAGCTCATCAAAGGTAGTCACTCCATCTTTGTGAACTGAAAGTTGTTTTCACAGGTCTCCTGACCTTACTTTCCTGTCTGGTGATACAATTTTATAGCTCCAGTGATATGTCTTAAATCAATCCTCATTTCACTCAGGTCCAGTAAATGTATATTCTTGTTCTATCAAAATACATGTACTGTTACTTATACTTCAAAATGTATGCTGTTTTTATAGCTATGCCAGGGAAACCACCAACGTCAGCAAAATACAATAGATTAGGTGAGTACAACATTTGTGGTGACATGTTCAGAGGATATAGGCATTATTTCTAAGTCTTAATTTGTTGTAATACCTAATGATATGCTAATATCATACTAAAATTCTTGAAATAATATCCAACTTTTTTTTTTTTCCACTTATGCATTTGGGACAGGGTCTCACTGGCTAGCTGGAACTCATACTGATCCTCTTCTTTTTAGCATTCCCAGTGCTGGGATCACAGGCAAGCACCACCATGCCCAGACTCCTTCAATGTTTCAGCATACTCCAGGGGCAGGGCTGGCATGGCATGCAGCATGCAGGGCCAAGGATTGAACCCTAGTCTCTACACTTGCCAAAGCAGGTGCTTAGTCTGCCGAGTTAACTCACAGGCACTATTCTGAATTTTTTTTTAACTGTATTCATTTATTTATGTTATAGCTGGCTCATCCTGCCCTGACAGTGGGCTGATGCAGCATGTGGTGCCAGGACTGAACCCCAGTCCATAAGCTTGCCTAAGCAGGCACTTCAGACTGCTGAGCTATTTTGCCGGCCCCAGTCCTACATTTTTTGATTCAGCTAAGCATTGCCAAAATAAAATAAGTCTAATGTAATTAGTTGTTTATTTCTATTCATTATTAAGGTACTTTAACTTAAAACTTTAACTTGGAAGAGATTTAAACATACTAACATGGGTGTCTTGCTCATTTTTTACTTTAGACTCACTTCTGGGCTTTCTTTGACTTTTGCACATGGCCCACCAAATTAGGCAAAGGCTCTATCATGCAGCAGTCTCACAAGGTCTATTAACTATTCTGGCTGCGCATTTCACATTAATTCTCATTTCACTCAAGCTAGTTCTAGTGTTCTGCTGACTCCTATGAAAGGATTAAGTGCTGAACTAGAAACTGATGACGAAAGAGTCTTGGAGGATAAGGAAGACTTTCTAACTTTCATATTGAGTCAATAAATGTGAATTCAAAGCTAAGACAATGGACATGAGAATTTTTATATGCACAATCTTATTCACTCTTACATAAAACTCTCGCCTAACTGAAATGTCATAGTATAGATTATTGACAATCTTTATGAAAGCCTTAAATTATCTAACAACATTCAACATGGCATTGTGATGAGAATAAATCTGATTTTTATCAAGAAATTTATTTGGGGATACATAGTAATTATTTTACTTGAAAGAGTTTTATGAACACAGGAATATAATATACACCATAAATATGTTTCTCTTCTAAATAAGTGAATAATAAATTTACCATAACTTAGAAAAGTACCCCTTAAAAAAACTTTACAAAGTGTTCAGTTCAAAGAATGTACAATCATGTAATATATAGATAATTAGGAAAAAAGAATATTTGTGTTCACTAGAATTTTTTCAAAGAGAATTATAGTAATTTTGGTTAGCGAAGACATATAAAACAAAAGAAACCTTATGAATACACAATGTTATTTTTATATATTTAATTTTTCATTATAACTAATACAGTATTAAAAATTGCGCTATAGACAAAATCATCATATATTTTCAAATCACTCCAAGATATTTTTTTCTTTTATTGTAATACTTATATTTCTTTTTTCATAATATTAACAAATTTTTGATAGCAATAACACTAATCATTGAAGGTAACACAGAATAATATAGAAGCATATAGATGTTACTATTGTTATGGCAAATCATTTTCAGATCCTTTATATATGTAAGGTTTAATAAAAAGCATTGCAATTTCCCCAAAAGCATTTTCCCAGTGCAACTGATTTGAAGCTGTCTGCTATATGCAGCCAGATGCTAAGAAACATTCCCTTTCCCCCAAACTTGAGAAGCTGTTGACTTGTAACCCTAATGCCTAAGGTGGCTTTTTTGTCACCAAGTGGATATAGCCCTGCTTAATGAAGAAAACCCAGAAAGAAACACTTAATTACTATTGAATAATTCAGTAATTTTCTTAGTTTAGCAACTACTCAAGAAGCTTAAAGAAAAGAAAAAAAAAAAAAGGTGAACGCAAAAAGTTTGAAAGGATGGTTTCTGGATATGAGAAATTTAGTTTAACCACCAGATTAAATTATGTAGAAGGCTTAAATTAATACCAGTAATTCACAATAACTTGGTTCAATAAATTCTATTTTTCACTTTTATCAGGCTAAGTTGAATTTTTGCTTTTTGGAATTTAAGGAGCCCTACATAATACATATGTACAAGGCTGTATTATTCATGAAAATGTGGAAATAGATGATAAATAAACATACCCTGGCCCTTGCTTTGACACTTCTAAATTTCTTTAAGGTGGCAAAGTATGACACGTGAATGTACCTACTGAATATACAATATATTACTTGCTAGTGTTTCACTCTTGTCAATGATACTGAGTGTTGGGAAATCCTATCAACTGAAGCAGTACAGTAAAATTTTCAGTTAAAATGTAGCATTTTTTTCAAATTCTCAAAGCAAGCAATTATTCAGTATGAAACGATTACAACATATGTTAATATAAATTTATATTTAATGCTACAGAAACAAGTTCTTTAACAGTTAAAATCACAAAGTGCTATATAATACTAACATGAAAAGTATATAAAGGTCTTCCAATATCATTTGTAAATAATATCGAGTTTTCTGGCTTTGTTTATTTATGTGATTAAAGATTTTGAATAATGGTTCAAGGTTTCTAAATTTATGCTCACAGGTAGTTACTACATTTTAAAAGATATCCATGCATATTTTTATTAGGGGCTCATTAGCTCACTTTCTATTGCTATAGCAAAATATCTGAGGCTGCTGCACAAAAGATGTTTACTTAGCCCAAAGGTTCTGAATCTAAAATTGATTGTATTTGGCCTATGGAGAAAGACTCTCTTGCTATGTTGCAAAGAAAGCAGAGAGAAAAGGACCACATGCAGAAAGAGTTCATATGGCAAGAGAAGAAGCAAGAGAGACTCGGAACAAGGCTCAGTCTTTATACACCATCATGGGAACAAACCAAGGTCCTGCAAGAGGTACGTTAGTCGCTTCAAGAGGGGCAGCCTCCAAGACCTAATCAGCATGCTCTAAATCCCATATTAATGGTTCCATCACTTCAATGCTTCCACACTGAGGATCAAAAAAATCCTACAACAGCTATGGGAGAAGTGAGAATTAAATACAATTTTTTTCACCTTATTGGTAAAACAGAGGGAGGGTTGAAAATGTCTACCCTCCAAAATTAACAATAAAAGTAATAGAAACAAAGGACAAACATGTGGAGGAAGTGAGAGATAAGGTGCTGGAGAGAGATATTCCTCAAAGTGAGAGGAGCACTGAAGTGACAAAATCAGGATAGTGATAAAACAGTAGGTTCCATGTACTAAATTAAAATCACAATGGATCAAAGATCAAAACATAAACACTAAATCTCCTACAAGATTGAATAAGTACAGTACTTAACGACATAGCAAAGACTTTATGAACAAAACTTTAATCACTCAGAAAACATAAAGAATCAACAACTGTTATCTCATCATATAAAAAGTTTTTGCACCTCAAATGAAATAATTGACAGGATGGATAACCCACAGAGTAGGAAACATTTTTTGCCAGATGTTCCTCAAAGGAACAGTGCCCTAGAATGTACAAAGAACTCAAAAATCAGACTCGCATCCCCAATTTAAACACTCTATCTAAAATGGTCATTGAAATGAATAGAGAATTTTCAGATAAAAAGTACAAACGGCAAATAAATATATGAAAAATGTTTAACATCACTAGTTATTTTAAAGATGCATCTTAAGACAATGCTGTGATTCCATTTCACTCCAGAAAGAATGGATTTCATCCAGAAATCAACCAATAGCAAATGCTAGCAGAGACATGGGCAAGAGAAACCTTTTCCATTGTTAGTAGGAATGTAGATTGGTTTGACCACTGTGAAAATCAATGTGAACATTTTCAAAAAACTAAAATTAGAGGTTACATTTGACCCAGCTATTCTCTTTACCTTTCTTGATAACTTCCTCAAAAGAAGGTAAAGCATCATACTACAGTGATGTATACACACCCATATTTATAATACAACATTTATAATAGCTAAAATCTTTGGGAAAAACACCCTCATGTCCATCAGTGAATAAACAGATAAAGAAGATTTTTTTAATACAGTTAAAAACTTGAGACACTTTTAGGTAAATGGGTGCACCTTGAGACCATACTATACTGTTCAGTGAAATAGACTGAAAACACATGTTTAAATATTGCATTGTTTCTGTAGTATGAGAAACTGAAAAGGTAAATAAGGATAAAAATATATAACAGATATTTGAAATAGGAAGAAAATGTTCAAATGGGATGGGGAACAAGGGAATGTGAAAGAGAAAAAAGAAGTTAACAAATAAAAGTAAAATAGAGTACAGAAGAAAAATTGAAAACAAGGCTTTTATAAATAAGAAAGGGAAGAGAGAGTGAGTGGGGGAAAGAATTGGGTGAAAAAGGAAGAATTAAAATATACTATGTTCAAGTGAAAATTTCCTGTGATGAATGTAATCACTGTGTATATTTAAGTGTACCAACAAAATTAACTTCAAAAAAGAAAGGGTGGAAAATAAAAAAATTAATGTAGGTTAGACAACAGAAGACGCAGATGGAAATAATAAGAGTCAGGCTACAGTTGAAAAAAGCAGAGAGTAAGAAAATGATGTAATACAGAATGGTACAGGGCTGCTGCTCCACACCACCACCAACAAAATATACCCCTCCACATGATCAGCTGTGAAGCAAAAGCACTCAGTATTTTTTAGTAAATAGCACCAAGAAGTACAAGCACAAAAATCTGTGCAAATACGCTAGAGGAAGAACTGTATTTATCATAAAGACTAGTAAACTCAACAACATACAACAGAAATATCCTAAATGACAACAACAGAAATTTCAAAGGAAGAGTGAATCAAGACTGATAATTGAAGGGCTGGGGAGACAGCTCTGTCGCACAAGTGCCTGACTGGCAAGTGCAAGATTAAGATGGAATTTGTTAATTTAATTTGCATTTTTCTAATGGTTAACAACTCTAAATATTTATTCCTGTATTTATTGGCCAGGTATATTTCTTGTAATAGTAAAGTGTCTATTCATTTCAGTTGATCATTTTTGCATTTGGCCTTTTATTTGCAGGAGTCCCACATTTATCCTAGATATTAGTTATCTGCCTGTGGAATACCATAACACTTTTTTCCCATTTTGTGAGTTGCTGTTTCATTCTGTTCATTATTGGTTTTTGCTTTCACTGTACAGAAGCTTTTTAAATCTTGTATTATTCCACTTGTTGATTCATGGTACTACTTCCTGATCAATTTGGCTTCTATTGAGAAAGTCCTTGTCTACAACTGTGACTTCCCAAGTTTTAGCTATTTTGTTTTTCCAAAGGTTAAGTGTCCCAGTCTTAGTATTTAATTCTTGATCCAGTTTGATATTATTTTAGTAAATGATGAGAGATAGAAGTCTAGATTCAGTCCTAAGCATGTGCATAGCTACTTTTCCCAACACCACTTACTAATGAGACTATCTCATGTAAGTATATGTTTTTGGCTGTAGCACCAAAAAGAATGGGTATCATCAAGAAGGCAAAAATAATAAATGCTGGAAGAACTGAGGGGAAAAAGGAACCCCTCTATATTGTTGGGGGGAATATAAATCAGTGTAATCACAATGGAAATTAGTACGGATACTCTTCAAAGAAAATAAAACCTTTTAGGTATCTTCCTGGAAAAATTAGACAGCATATTATAGTTCCATACCCATGATTATGGCAGCATAATTCATAATAGTTAGATCTTGGAAGCAACTTAAATGTATATCAATAGATGAATGGATAAGTAAAGTATCTTATTTTAACAGAATGGAGTGCCACTCTGCCATAAAGAACGATACATTTGAGCTGGTTTATAGGAAAATTCATATAGTTTGAGACCATATTGTTAAGTGAAACATATCAGATACACAAGCTTAAATACTGCATTGTTTCTCTCATATAGGAAACTCAAACTATACAGAGCAAAAAAAAATTTTGAGAAATCGAGAGATATATCTTTCTCAAAAGTGAAAGTGATCTACAGATGGAGTAAGACGTGAGTGGGAAGAAGATGAAAAAGAAATTAAGAGGAATATATGCATATATAATACATATATACTATATATATAATATATATAATCTCCAATCTACTAAATACATATAAAAGAGAAAGAAGTTCAGATACAAAGCACACAGGAATATTAGAAGCAATCACTTAGCTTAATTCTTTGTGAATAAATTTAATAACCTGAATAAAATGGACAACTTGTTAAGAAAACAGAACTCATTCAATTGAATCAAGAGACCAAAGATCAACAGACTAATTTCCAATATTTTTCATTTGAAAATTCTTTATAGTTTTATACAAATTCCATAGACCATCCCAAATATTATACAGGCCCATTCTAATGAGCACATCAACTTTTCAGCCATGTGCACTGTGTTGTACCATGGGTCCTTCTGAATATAAGCCCCTTCCCTTTCCATTACCCTTTCATCTCTTCCCTTCTGCCTCTTAAGGAAGCAATGTGAACTTCTCTCAGGACAGAACTCTGATCTCATTTAAAGACTCTTGGTATCAGACTCTCAAGAGTGACAAATTTAAGACTACCATATGTATGTCTCTTAGTGTCCTTTCACCAAAACACTGTAAATTCATAGTAGGTTTTCTGTCTTTCTTTGCTATGTATATATTTATTCTCAGGGTATTTAACAGGAAATTTTGGCGAGTGTGGCTGTTCTGAATTCAAATACCATGATGATCTCATTCAATCTCAAGGATTAAATACCATCTGGACTATAACTTTCAGATTTGTATCTTTTTCCTTCTTGCTTTCATCTTACATAAGTCAGAATTATGCTCATCATTGACTTAAAACAAATCAGAATAGTGAAAATCTTTTCAACTTCTGACAAGTCTCAACACCATCAGGCCACTGTCACATCTCACAGCTTGTCTACAACTCTACTCACTCATTCTACTCAACTTCCCCGACCTCTCCTTCATGCATATACCTGTACCTCCTAACTTTAGTATTTCCTGTCTCCTTTGCCATTCTACCCCACATTCCTATATGCCTCAGTGCTCACCTTGTCAGATTTTAAACAAATGCCCTCTTGTCACTGAGGTTTACCCACTCCACCTTACTGAATTCACCCTCCACCTCCCATCCTTGGCACATTTCATGCTGTCTATGGAATATATCACCACCTCAAATACTGTGGATATCTTATGGATTTATCTTGTCTAATGTCTGCCTTGCTCCTTTAACAGTACAAAAAAACAGGGATGATTGCTTTCCTTCATGTTTGCAGATGTTTTCCCAGTATACAGAACAGTGCTGACACATAGTGGGATGGGAGTATAAGAAATCATTGAAGGAATATGAAATGTTCATAGTGTTACTGGATTCAGGTGTACAGGGAGAAAGAGTAGATCACAGACTGTGCTGCATGTGCAAGAAAAGCTAGTCTAAGTTACAAGGCAACGGTGAATGAAGTCTGGGTAGACCGGGGATGGTATGAGTAGAGAACATGGCATAACAATACTATGGATCTTAGAACTTCTTTGGAGGAAGAGCAAATGGAAGTGAGACATATGAAGTGCATGAGTCATAGACTGCTTCTTAAGCTTGCACAGAACTAAGAGCAGGACCATAAAAGAGGACTTGGGAAGAATTTTTTTAAAAGAAAGTATTGCTCACAGAAGAGCAAGCCTAGCTGGCACCTTAATGACAAGTGTTAACACTAGTCCTCACTCACAATCTTTAAAAATCTATGCAAGTTTTTACTTCTCCATCTACAAGCTTATGATTTCCAAGACTTTGTATGCTATTTTGTGATATCAAATCAAACTATCCACCACATGGATTTGCCTAGTGTCACAGCAGGTGACAAGCCTCATGGATAAACTCAAGGTTTGTTGCATTTTGTTGCTTCACTTTCAGTCTGAAAAGAACCCATTTCCCTCATTAACATGGTCCAGTGCTTCCTCCCCAAAATACTGTTTTTTAGAAATATGCAAAAAACATCAGAGCATGTAACTTAGGAGTCAATATAATATGTTAGTATTTTAAAATTTGCAAAGTTTTAAAATTAACACTTTAGAGTTAAAAATAAATATTCAATCACAAACAGAGTAATGAAATATCTTTAGCACTACAAATTCTCACACTTAGTTTTCTTCATCTATCTTCATATAAACAAAACTACAAGCCAAACTGAGGACTGGACCTACTTTAATGCCAGATGTACATGTTTTTAATTCAACATAGTATCATATGGACAAAAGAGCCTGAGGCAGGAGGAATGCAAGTTTGAGTCATTACTGGGCAGTCTAGTGACTTAGTAAGACCATTCTCAGAATTAAAAATATAAAAGGGGATAAGGGACTTTCACATTGTGAAGATTTTGAGTTCTATCTCCACTCCTAAGGAAGGAGCAGAATGGAGGGAGAGGTTTGGGGCATGTCAATGGATAGGTCAGCCACTCTAGCTGGTCCTGGGCATTTTGTGGCCTTTAGAAGACAGCTAAGATCAGGAACAAAGCAGCTTATAATAACACAGGTCCATATTCAAGCAGACATTCATTATCATGTTTTGAGACCCTAAGCTCCCAGCTGTAATATGGAATATTCTGTCTTTATCAGGGTAAATTTCACCAAAAAAGAAATAGTATTGCAAAACCGTACACAGTTGTGTTGAGCTTTTGGACATACATAACCATCAGAATTATCTATGGATATTTTTCAGAAGTCTTTTTCACACAACTTTTAATTTTGGTATGAATTAAAATGTGTAGGATAGAGTCACTTAAGAAGTCAGGTGTGGCACACACAGCTATAATCCTACCTCTTTGGGTAGTTCAAGCAGAAGGATCACAACTTTGAGCTCAAGGTCCTATTTCATAAAAGGGAGGGGATGTAGCTCAGTGCAAAGGCCCTGGGTTTGATCATAAACATTACCTTCCAAAAACAAATTCAGTCAAGGGTCCTTTATGGGCAGAATGTTAATAACTAAAATCAATAAAGAAGATACAGTGCCATCAAGGAACTCAACATAAGGCACAGAAACAGGGTGCCATAGGGCACAAAAGCAAGTGCTCAGTGTTAGAAATGAACAATGACACAGCAATGACACTGTTCCTAGTTCCCTTGGAAAACCTAGTGTGAAAGCCCTACTTTCAATATCTCAGAATACAACATTATACTTGGGTATGGGCCCTTTCAAAATCTACTTAAATTACAATGAGGCCATTAAGGTAAGCTCTAGTACTATTTCACTGCTGTGCTAATCTTACAAGATGAGATTAGGACACAGGAGTGGCACCAAGAGCACAGGAGCACAGGAAGATGAAGTGGGGACACGGGAAGAGTCATCTGCACACCAAAGAAGGCCTCAGGTGAAACCAATCCTGCCATATCTTGATCTTGGACTTCTAGAACCCCAAACTCTGAAAGATGAAATTTCTGTGATGTAAACCACCCATAAATTTTATTCATTAGGGAAGTAAATATACGACTGCAAAGAATGTGTTAAAAATATAAGGGATATACAAACAGCAAGAATGCAAAGTAGGTGACAGTCCCGGGTGGGAAAACACTCATGATAATAATGGAAACCAGAGTTTATCTGGATGGCATCACTGTTCCCTGGGTAAGAATTATACCATTCACGTAGATTAATAGCCCCTATTTAATGAGCATTCTTAATGCATTAATCACAATTAAACTGAACACTTAACCTACATTAACTTACTAAATCACATTGGAATCATATAGTATAATTTTCATTATTATTCTAAATTTGCAGATGTGGACACTAAAACTGAGACATTAAATGTCTTTATCACAAGACACTAAAGGTAGAAGAGGTAGAACTTGAATTCAACTTTAGGCTCTCACAACCATTGCAGTACATTGAGCTCCATGAAGACAGTACTGGGGCAAGTGAGAGCCACACTGAGCCTTTCCTGAGGAAAATAAGGAACTATGGGCAAAGAAGAGCCTAAAAAGTCGAGAGGCAAGACATCATCACATGCATTCTTTGTGCAAATTTGCTGACAGGAGCACAAGAAGAAGCACCCAGATGCTTCCATTAACTTCTCACGGTCGACTAAGGAATGCTCAGAGAAGTGGAAGACTATGTCTGCTAAATAAAAAGGAAAACTTGAAGACTTGGAAAAAGCAGACAAGGCTCACTATGAAAGACAAATGAAAACTTATATTCTTCCTAAAGGAGAAACAAAAAATAAATTAAAAGATCCCAATGTGCCCAAGAGGCCTCCTTCTGCCTTCTTCTTATTCTGTTCTTAGTACTGCCCCAAAATCAAAGGAGAACATCCTGGCCTCTCCATTGGTGATGTCG
>PVJA010008060.1:0-65934 GCA_004027025.1 Myocastor coypus
TCTTCTTCTTCTTCTTCTTCTTCTTCTTCTTCTTCTTCTTCTTCTTCTTCTTCTTCATGTTCTTCTTCTTAAATGAATGGATTAGAACTCTCCCAAGACAACTGCCTTTGTTTTCCCCTTTGGCTAGCTTGCTTTTGCTGCAGCACCCTGAACTAGCTCATCAGCAGCCACAGGCAGTGACAGATGAGAGGTGACGAACTGCAAACTTTCTCAGCTTCACAGAAAGTACCTCCGAATGAGAAGGAGGTGCTCCTCCTTTAGTATAACCTGAAGCATCACAAGTTAAGGACCTCTAGGTAGACCAGAAAGCTAAGAGGTTCTGCTTTAACATGAATTCTGAACCATCTTCCTATTTCTAAGAAATTTGAGTCTCTGATTTATCATGGCCAGTGTAAAGAGATTGGAAGATGTGAGGGGAGGGATGGGAAAGAAATTCATCCTTTTATTCATTTACAGAACAAATATTTATTGAGTATCTATTTGGGGGAATATTTTCTCAAAGTAGCTTCTGAGTTCTCTTCTATTAATGAAAGGCAATTAGACTCAGAAAAGAAACCAAAAACAATTTTTAAAAATTTAATCATGCCAAGAGGAAAAGGGAATACCTAAGTACTCAAGGAGGAAAAAAAATTAAAAAAAAAAAAAAACAAGTTTAAAATGTTTTATTCTACTATACATACAGTTTCAAGTCATTGATATAAAATCCCACTTTTATGCCTCCATTTCATCGCAGAGGATGAAATGCTTCCCTGAAACCTTGCATGCATTATTGAAATGTTGACTACTTCCCAGGCCCATCTTACATGCTAGCTCTTGTATAGAGCCTACTCAGACTTACAGATTTCTGGGATTTCTATGTCATTTGAACAATAATAAGTCTTAGCCTATGCTCTCATTTTATTCAAACACAGAATACTAATGAAATTATTTTTACTCATAGGTAAATGGCAGTGTGCTTAGAGACAAGTCAATCTTACAATAATTTGAGTAAGTTATACTAAATAAACTCGCTGAATATTTGTTGAGTTCATGAATTTACTGCCTTATAATTTCACAAGGCTGATGATAGAAAATAGACCTCAACTTCCCCTGCTTTTATGCTTGCCTTCTTACTATTCCATTCCTTGATTACATTTGGAGCAATGAACTTTTGAAGTCCGTGATTTACACTATTTCTATGTAAATACACAAGATTAAAACCAAGCAAAATATGTAACAGAAAGTAGTTCTGCCTTGGATAGAGAGTTAGGTGTTGCTATGGTTTAGAGGTGGTATTTCCCCTAGTGTCCTAGTGTTAGAAACTTGATTCCCAGGGTGGTGACATTGAGATATGGTGGGACCTTTGGGAGGTGAAGCCTACAGGAAAGGTGCTTGCATCTTTAGAAGCATTGCCCTTGGATAAGATGGAAACCGATTTTGTGAGACTGGGAGGTTAGCTTCTACAAGAGGAGAAGAGGGGTTGAAAGTAGGGGAAGAGATTGAGAAGAATAAAAATACATTATGTACAGCTACAGATTTTCTGTGATAACTGTGATCATACATATCTAAAATGTATTGATAAAATGATTTTTTAAAAAGAAGTTGTCATAGTTTCGCAGGGCACATCAATCTGGATTGGAAGTTATTTTCTTTCAGGATCTGAAATACTTTGCTCCAAGCTCTCCTTGATTGAATGGCTCGTGTTGAGAAGTCTGCTGAGATTCTGATGGGCGTCGCATTGTAGTGACCTGTTTCTTCTTTCTAGCAGCTTTTGATATGCTATTTTTTGATGAATTTCTGTGATCTTGACTATTATATGTCTAGGTGTAGATTTATTTTGATTATGGTTGGGAGTTCTATAGACCTCACTTATCTGCACATCAGATTCTTTTCTTTCGCTTGTAAAATTTTCAGTTCATATTTCTGCAAATAGTCTTTTTACATTATTTTTGTTGTCTCCTGCTGGTTAGTTGACATCTGTTATTCTTATATTATTTTTCTTTGCATTGTCTTTGCTGCTGAATTGTTATTTCCTGGTTTCTTGCTATTTTTAAGAGGTCTTTCTTTTCACATTCATTAGCTGCACCACTGCCTTGGAGGTCTGAAAGTCTATCTTCAGTTTCATTCAAGCACTTTTGCCAGCTTTCAATGAAATTCTTGATTTCCTGGATATCTATTTGAATCTGTTTCATGACTTCTAATTCTTTTCTGTATTGTTCATTCAGTGTTTCCATCATTTTTCTATTCTCCTCCATTTTTTCTATGTCTTCTTTAGCTATACTGAGCAATTCTTTCATGATTGGTGTCATTTCTTTTTTGACCTGAGAGATTATTTCTGATTTTATGTCTTCTGTAGCCTGATGGACTTGTTTCTTTACTACAGTTGCTATCATTTCAGAAATTTGAGTGTGATTTCCAAGTTCTTGCATGTCTTTGGCTCCTGGAATTGTTCTGGGTGGGCTCGAGGACTGAAACTGTCTTTTGCTCCCGAACTTTGGCATTTTTAAAGCTTCCAATAATCACCCAGACTTGGCAATGATGGGAGAGTGGTGGGGCATGGATCAGTAAGGTTTCTGCTATAGTGGGGGAGCAGGGCAGGACTCACCAAGACTCTCACTACTAGCGGGGCTGACTAGCTGATACTCATCACAGATTCAGTGTCAGCTGTAGGTGTGGAACAGATTCACCAGGATCCCGTGGGCTGCCCAGAATACTCCTAAGGTCTTAAAAGGTTGGACCCGCTCCAGCACCAGCTCCACAGCACCAGCTGCACACTGGGGTCCAAGGAACACAGCTTACCAGAGTCCTGCAGGCTCCCCGAAGTCCTCCAAAGTTGTCAAATGGCTGGGCCAGGTGCCAGGAAAGCTCTGCTGCATACGCTGAGCCCACAGATCACAGCTCACCTGAGTCATACAGACCACCCAGAGGAGGAGGTGGTTACAAAATATCAAGTCAGATCTTGACTCACTTTCTGGCATATCTTCCTATGTGATCTCCCTGTCCCCATTGAGATACCATTTTCCATTAGCCCTGTGCCAGCACCAGCTGTTGTTGGTACCATGCCCTTAAATCTTCAAACTTATTAGTTAACAGAAACCCATCCTACTCATAAAGCTTCAGACCTCAGATATGTAATTATAATAACAGAAAACACACTAATAAAAAAATGTAATGATTCATTATTACCTTTAAGCACTTTCCAAGACCCATTTTTTAAATAGTGATAGCTAAATTTATAATTTTTAAGAAAAAAGATTTACTTGTAATCATTTTTCAAAATGTTGAAAAAAATTAAAGCACTTGCAAGCAGGCGCAGGGGCCAGACATTCTGTTCCCAGGTTGGCTGTGCAGGCCCCACCCCCAGGGAGCCCTGAAATGGTAAATGAGACTGAGGGTGGTGGCGTGCACCTATAATCCCCACTCCTGTGAGGCTTAAACAGGCAGAACACTATGAATACTATCTAGTAGTGAGACCCAGAACACCCTATAGACTCTTCCCTAAAATACAAAAAAAAAAAAAAAAAAGGTTGAAAAATTAAGAAATATTGAATCATGCAAAAAGTAGCTACAAGATTTCTCTCAAAAAGTTTAAGTCAGACCATCAGTTCTTAGGACAATAAGTGAATATTTAGTGAGATTGTTCTCTTGGCTATAGGCTACAATCAGATTCACAAATATTACTGGAATTATTTGCATTAAACATAAACTTGCATGATGATTTGTTTTGCTGTTCAGTTATCAACCCTTATTATATAGCATGAGTCACTCTATTTCTATTAATCTGAATAATTTCAGAAAGCATTTTGTTTCTGTCACAGAGCATATTGTAGTTTTATTATAGTTCTTGTTTTTGTTGTCTCCTGAACGAGACTGCAAATTCCATTAGCAGAGATAGCTTACTTTTTTTTTCCATGTCTATTTCTCCAGTGCTTTCTATAGGGCATACACAGTAGGGTTTTAGTAAGTGCTTTGTAAAGAAAGATGAACAAATTTGTGAATGAAACCTTTGGAAGCTAAAATCTCTATAAAGATTCGTTACGTGACTTATATTTACTGAATAGGGAAGAACAGCTAAACGATGAAAAACCTGGACAATGAGCCAATTACTGTTATCTTTTTTTTTTTTCTCCCTGTATTTAAGACAGGGTCTGCAGAGTGTACGGGATCTTACCACATAGATCAGACTCATAGCGATTCTCCTATTTTCAGCTCCCAAGCCCTGGGATTACAGGCATGTGCAACCATACCCAGTCTCAATCACTGTCTCAGTGCACCCCAGGGGCAGGGCCAGGGTGGAACTCAGGGCACTGGGCTCTGCCTAAGCAGGAGCTTTAGTCCGCTGGGTTATTAGGCTGGCCCTTATGTTATCTTTTTCTCAAATAAATCATTTAATTTTTCATTGGATTATGTCTTTTGAGTTTGTATCAGCCAGCTCAACTGAAAAAAAATTATATTTTAGTAATCAATGGTAACATAATGATTCTGTTAATCATTGATAACTAAAATCTAAGACCTTTAAAAATGTTTAATACAAGAAATATATTCATATAGTCATATTAGAATTTTGTGCTTACATCTATACTTTCAAAATTCCATCTACATTCATTGTATGTATATCCATTGTTTTGATTAAGTAGATGATAATCAATAAATAAATCATCACTTATACCACAAAACCATTAAATAGAGGATCTAGAGAAGAAATAGTGAGCAGATAGTAATATGTATGTATGCAACATATATATATAATATGTATATGGCAACCACCCTTCCCTTGATATTGGCTTGGGATGTACAGGCAGGTAGATGAGCAATATAAAAACATCTGTTTTGCTTTGTTTCCAAATTAAAATGACATGCTAGGTTTAGGAGGGAAATAGAATATATTTTATAAAGTCAAATTCAGACGTGACTGTATTTTCTATTATCTTACTATTTCAAATTTATGCAGTAGAAGTTGATCAGAGCAATGTTTTAACAGAATACCATAAAAGAGATGCAATACATTCAATTCTGCACTTCGAAGTTGTCATCTAGTTCTACATGTTAGTAGTGTATTTTAGATACTATAGGAAATCTAATATGGAAGCCATCCGTAAGCAATATTTGCATATTCTGTTATTCTAGAACAGTTTTTTTTTCTTTTCTTTTATAAAGAAGAAAAAGAAAGCAAAGCATAAAACTAAAGCATACCCTTTGTTACCATGAAGAGCACTTCTCAGTCTTCCTTTTATACTGCCTAGATTCCCACATATGCCCTTATCATTTCTAGCAAGTGAAAACTGGGGACAAGATAGAAATGTCATACGTATTATTACATTTTAATGCAGTATTCTACTTTTCTGTTTGTAGTTATTGAAGTTTTTGTCTTACTTCATTAAACATTTAATGAACCAGCACCACTTTAGTGACAGGTTTTCAGCATAAGACAAACAGCAGGCGGTGTGAACCCGGCTCTCCACATGCCAGCGTACAATATCAGTGTCTACATCATCATGCCCCACAGGCACATTGGCCAAACAACCAATGGAAGGTAGGCTTTTTCCGACAAAGCTTCGAAAATAAAGTTTTCTTCTTTTATCTTCCTGCAAATCAATTGGAGCCCTTACAGCAAAATCCTATAAAATAACTTCAAACACCACTTCTTAGTCTAAAAATTGGTATTATGGCTATAACTCTTTGAAGTTTTATGACTGAAGTTTGGAGAAAAATGATTTAAGTGCTATCTGCTAGACATCAGAGCTTCAAAAATTCTCTCAGTTTTTCTTGACATATAAACTACTACCCACTGTATGTTTTTACTACTTTTAACCACCTAACCCAGTTTGCTTGCTAAAAGTTATTTAACTACAGTTTATCCAACTGAATTCATATTCTTTAAAGATTCACCAACTTGCAACTGATGGTTTTGCTTGCTAAGTTTATTTTTAATTGTACTGGAGTTTGGATTATATATATATATATATATATATATATATATATATATATATATATATATATATATATTTAGAAAAAAGTCTCCTAATCTCAAACAAGTTGATTCCAAATTAGATTTTAAAAATGACTAGAGAAAGCACAAAGTCAAGGGCACCTATGATTCCTGCTTGGAAGTTTGGAAGTTAAACGCTAGAAAGAGAAGACAAAATTATTTTCTGATGGAAACATCTCCCTTGCCCTGTGAGGACAGGAAGACCAAAAAAGCCTTCTGCAAAAGGCACAAGACCCATCAGGTCCCCTCTGACAGTGGGTAGGAAGGTGTTGCCAGGGATTCAAGTCCCTGCATGCCCACCGACACTCTTCAAAGCAAACACTTCGGTGTTTGAAATTTCTTTTTTAAAAGACACCAAAAAGTTTAGTTTGAAAAAGAACAGATTCTATGCAGCAAGCTGTTGTGAACCCAGAGCTTCTACAGGGACCTCACAGTTCTGCTCTGGTGGGCCGAGTGTGAAAAGCGGGAAAGACAAGTTCCTGACTTTAACGGGCAAGCTGATGGCAATACTTTTATTCAACACACTGAGAGTCCTTTGTATTATCCTATTCTCCCCCAAAAATACTTCAAATGAGTCTCTTTTAAAAGAAAATGATGTTTTGAAAAGTCCGAAGGAATTAACGCAACTACTATAAGTTCTTAACTGTCATTTTCTACTCATAGCAGCCTAACTTTGCCGGAAAATAACAGCTTCACACTCTACCCATCAGTTACTCAAAATGCCAGACTGCAAAACGACAAGGAGCGTGTACCGCAATGTGAATAAACACACTGCTTCCTCCATTGAGAAAGTTCTGTTACTAAAAAAGTTGACATCAGCTGAGCTATGTAACATGCTAGTGGGGAGGTTGACTTCCATTCTAGCACAAATTATTTAGTTCAGCTTAGATTGATAGCAGTTATAAGAATTAGAAGCTTAACTGTGGGTCATAATTTAAATAACTGTTCTTTGCAACCCAAGTAAGATTTTTATAGTATGTAGAGCAAAAGAAACTGTAAAATCAGAAAATAGACATTAAGACAAAAATTACTGAGGACTGAATGTGTGAAAAGCTATGAAATATATGAAACTGAGAATGGATAGAAGGGCTGTTTTATATATATGCAGGGAAAGAAATGGCATGTGTAATGAAGTAGCACTGATATGGTATTACTTGAGAAGGGCACCTTTGTGATTTATTTAAAAAGCAGCCCACAACACAACAAGCCCAATCACACCGGATGTTATTCATTTGTGATTCTGCATCAGTGTCATTTGTTTCCCTCGTTGCTTTTGTGACACTCATAGGCACACCAAAAATTCAACTATCACCCAGTGGCATTGAACAGGTAATAAAGCACAGCGACCCCATTGTCCTGATCATGGCCAGCTAAAGGATCATTGCAAAGGTAGGACTTGATAAACATGCTGTCAGATCCAAAAACAAGAGTACCAGCCAGTAGCTGGTATGTGATGAGGTCATGCTCTCTTCCATCCTTTCAGAGGGCAAAACCGAATGAGCATAAGTACCTTGACACACAGTGGAGCCCAAACCCACCAAGGTGTACCAAGGAGAGCCTTTGGGAAATATTTATGATGCGGTAATATTAATTCCATTTTCTGTTGGGCTGCTCAGTCCCATGGAACTAAGCAACTTGATCAAACCTCCAAGAGGATAGGCAATACGCATGCTTCAGAGAAATTTCCCTTAGAGGGTTCAGTTCCATAACCCTTTCTCTGGTCTTCGTAGGCTGAGTGCTCCTGGCCACCTCTGCAGCTCTGGTCTCTCAGCTGTCTCCTGAGTGCCACTTCTTACCTACTCCATTCTGTCTGATACCCCCTTGTCTTCTCCAGCATGCCTTACCTCTATCCAAGCATTTTCTGCAACCTCCCTGTCTCTGTAGATATTTTATTCTCAAAAATTTTAAGAATAAAAATATAAATATTAATTTTTATTACTTCTTTATTCTAGAAGTAATCCAAAAAAGATTGAAATCTTCCTAATTCTTTGAAAATCAAGTTGGCAAATGTGCTTAACATTGATGACAATGATTATCTACCAGAAATTTACATTTCTCCAACTTGTGTTGTGGTTTCTCTAAGTGCTTCTTCATGTTCTTGTTTATATATCTTGGTTTAAAATGTCTCAAAAACAAAGATAGTGTTTGTATGAATTTTAATATAGTAAAATAATTTATTTATGTATTTGATATTATAACAACTATTACAACAACAATTCTAAATGGAAAAAAATCCCAAGCACTATATATAGCAGATAAGTAGATTTCTTTCATGAAAACCTATGCCACCCCTTCCTTTATTGATGGAATTATATCAGATTTTGCAAGCCAGAGTATTGCTGTCCCAGCTACTCAATTATATACACCCATGTAGTGTGGAAACAGCAGTAGTATGAAAGTAGAATACAAAAATGAGTAATTGTGGGGGCCAGAAAGATGCCTCAGTGGTCTAAAGCACCTGTTCAGGCAAGCTTAGGCAGCTTCAGGGACCACAGTATGATCCCCAGCACCACATGCTGCACCAGCCCTGCCCCCAGGGCAGGCTGAGCTGGCCATAATATATATATGGCATGTAGTGTGCCATATATTTTGGCATAGAAGATATAAATATATATACATATATGTATATATATATATATATATATATATATATAGAGAGAGAGAGAGAGAGAGAGAGAGAGAGAGAGAGAGAGAGAGACTGTGGCTGTATTCCAACAAACTCTATTTATAGATATTAAATTTAGAATTTTATACAGTTTTCATATACCACAAAACATAGTTCTGCTTTCATTTTCTCCAACCATTTAAAAATGTGGATAAACATAATAAAAGTAGACAAGTCAGACTTCATCAGAACTAAAAACTAGTACAATAAAAGACAAAAATCAATAAAATGAAGCAGCTATAGAACGGGAGAAAAAGGAGGCCCGGGATATTGCTTAGCTGCACAGGGCCTGCCTTGCCTGGTAAGTGCCAGGCCCTGAGTTTGATTCCCTGTACCAAAACAAGCCAAGAAAAAACTAGAGAAGAAGTCAGTTTCTGAGCTAACAGGCTCAGGACCACAAACAGAAGAGGAGGAAAACCTTGCAGAGAAAAAATGTGTTCTTTATATAGTCTAGATATTACATAAAGAACACAAACAACTCAAAAATAATACAAAAGGGAAAAAATTTTGAATGGTTAAAGCTCAAATAGACTCTTGCAAAGAGGAGACACAAATGGATGAGAAGCACAAAAAGATGCTGACTACAGTTAATCACTAGGAAAGTGCAAATGATGCTACAGTGAGATTCCACTTTGTATCCATTAAGAAGGATATTTAAAAAAAAAAGTCAAAACAGAGACCAGGTGTGGTGGTGGAAGCCTGTAATCTCAGCACTGTGGAGGCTGAAAACAGGAGGATCACTGCTAGTCTGAGCCTTGTAGTGAGACCCTGTACCAAATATATAAAACAAAAAAGTAAATAAGCATTGTTAAGAAAATAGAGAAATTAAACCCTTTACACACCATTGGTAGAAAAGTGAAATTGTGCAACCTCTAAGAAAAACAATATGATAATCTCAAAAAAATAAACCTTATGTAACTGAAAGCCAGATCTCAAAAAGAGACTTGAACACCCACATTCATACCAACATTGTTCACAGCAGTCAAAAGGAAGTAACTCAAGAATTCACTGAACATGATGCGTGGGTAATCCAAATGTGGCACATGCAGGGAAGGGAATAGTATTCAGACTTAAAGAGCGAAAACTAATTCTGAAACATTTGCCAAAAGAAATAAGTCAATCACAAAAAACTAAGTACTATATTATTATGTTTATATAAGATACCTAAAACAGTGAAATTCATAAAAATAGAAATTTGGTTACCAAAAGTTGGAGAAAAGAGAATAATAAACTGTTGATTAGTGGTCCTAGAGTTTCAGTGTTATAAGATCAGTAGAAGACTGGAGATTGGTTTCCTAGCAGTGGGGATGTACTACATCCTGATAAGCTAAATCCTTGGAATAATTAAGATGATAAAGTTGCTGTATATGTTTTACTTCAATAAATATTTTTATTATAAATGTTCTTGACAGTTTATGATCTGTGCGTAAACAAGCAGTAGGCTGGATTTGACTCACGTTGTTTGCCATGTTTGCCAGTTTTATGTGTACAAAAGTGGTTTTTTTAGGCACTATCTCAATTGCTACACACACACACACACACACACACACACATATATATATATATGTAAATTGATTTGGTTTTCATGACTGGTGTGCAATATGCCATATAATTAACACAATCAAAGATGATTATGGAAGTTTAGAAGAAGAATCAATTTTATTTAGTAGAAGCCCATCTAGCCATTGTTCGTTTTTGTAATTTTCCCAGTGGAAGACCCGTATGATCTAAGCTTTTAAACTGACAGTATTTTAATATTCAGATTCTGCCAAAAAATATATAACACCTCAAGAAAAGGAAAACTTATATGAATACTTTAATATTAAACATACTGAGACATCATGAAATTAATATGTTACATTTGGCCTCTACAATTACAAAGATGCACAAAGTAGTGGTCATAACTTCCAGACATTTATTAGCAGGGTAAACTGCTGTTTGGGTAACTTTTATCATTCAGGCTGGTACACATACATTTCCATTTTTTTCTCTAAGGGCTGACAGCATAGTGAGATTTCTGCAAAATATGACATCCTCAATGGTCCCCCATATAAGGAAAATCATGATAGTTTTCTTCTTTTCCTGAAGTGTTTAATACACTTTTTAGTGGACTCTAAGCAAGTGAAAAAGACAATAGAGACTGGAGTCAGCCACACAACAGAAGTGCACAAAAGACAATCTGGAGTTCAATTTCAATAGAGCAGTACCAAAAGCTATAGATAAGGTCATAAATTTGACTTTGGGACAGATCAAGGAACATAGTAATTACAACAATGAAATGTTTTTGTACAGAAGAATGGATTGCATGACAAACAATATATGGTAATCTGTGTGCAAATAAAATGGAGTGAAAAAATGGTTAAAGCAGAAAGACTAAGTGTCTACCACAACAGCAGTGGTAGTTCTGTACAGAATTATGACAGCAATTGAAAAGAAGTTAAGAGACTTGAGTCTTGTTAGTTGACATTATGGATTTGACCTTTAGTTAGATGTGGGAGTAAAGAGGAAAGATCAAAGACAGTACTGAGAATTTTTAGAAATCTATTTATTTATTTATTTATTTATTTATTTATTTATTTATTTAGTACAGGGTCTCACTACACAGCTCATATTCAAAATGATCCTCCTGCCTTAGGCTCCTCAGTGCTGGGTTAATAGGTATGCACCACCATGGCCAGTTTCAATGGCAAGCTCAGCATGGGGCTAGTATGGCATGCAGTACCAGGGATCGAACCCCAGGTCCTTGTGCTTGCCAGGCAGGCATTTAGACCACCGAACTATCTCCCCAGCAAGTACTGAGATTGTTTAACCTAGAGATTTGGACAATAATAGTGTTGTCAACAATAACAACAATAGCCAGGTGTGGTGGCTCACGCCTGTAATCCCAGCACTTGGGAGGCTAAAGCAGGAGGATCATTGTGAGTTCGAGACCATCCTGGGCTACAAAAGTGAGCTCAAAGCCAGCCTGAACTGCACAGTGAGACCCTGTCTCAAAAATAAAAATTAAAAAAAAAAAAACAATAATAACAAAAATGTGAAAGGACGTGGGAGGGAAAAAAGGTAAGTTTGGGAGGAAAGATGTGAGCCCATTGGGGAACACTAACTGTGAGGTTAAAGTGAGAAATCTACACAACTGTGCACAGACAATGAGTAGTGAGGGCGGAAATCAGTACAGCGCATGTACGTGGGGGAAGCAAGCCTAGAAGCAAAAAGTAGAGTGATGAGCGTGTGTAAGTTTTCCAAAGACAGAAGCATAAGAAGGGCAAATGGGTATTATCCCTCCTTTCTTTGAGTGTTGAAAAAAAGTGAAGCTCCAGTAAGCTACATAAGGTACCCCAACTCACTTAGTAAGTGGTAGCTATGAGACTCTTACCCAAGTCCTTCAAAGGAAAACTAAGTGTGTGAATGTCACTGAGGAATCAAGAGAGAGGTCCAAGCAAACCATGGTATCAGTGGAATTAAATGCTTGGAAGAAGTCATGGTAGAGCAGGCCTAGAACCCAGGGCTCTGAGAGTTTAAGGCAGGAGGATCGTAAGTTTAAGACCAGACTCAAAATGTAGCAATTTAACAAGACCCTGTGTCAGATAAAAAAAATAGGCTGGCAGCTGGCATTGTACTTCAGTGTGAAGGCACTGAATTCAATCCCCAGTAACACACATGCGCGCGCGCACACGCACATACACACACACACACACACACACACACCATGGAAAGTTTAAGAATAAAAACTAAAAAAAGGAAACTAGATGCCTGCAGATTTGTTTACTAGGAAGTCATGAGGACCTTTGGGAGAGTCATTCCCTTATGATGTTGCAAACAAATTATACTGCAAATGTTTGAAGAATAAAAGTGGTGAGCAAGGAACAAAAGCTATTTAGGCAGCAGTATGGTGATGAAAGAAAGAAGAGATTGCAGGGAAACAAAAGATTCCTGGATTGAGAACATATTCTCTTATCATTTTCATTTTGCTTTTGTTTTATTCATGTGTTTTCCCCAATACAGTAGCCTTGGGCACATTTTTAGGCAGAGGAAAGGGATCAACAAGAGAGTTGGAGACACAATGGGGATAACTTAGCTACAGATAACCAGAAAGGTCTATGATTAAGCCAAACAATAGATCTAGGTATTTGTAAGTACTGGGTGCAAGGAAATTTTTACATAAAAAGTCACAGCTTGGTTCAGACCACAAAGTACTAATTTGTAGTTTCCTGGTATGTTTTGGCTAACAAAGCCTCTCTTTTAGCAGCTTCATATAGGCTGCATAAACTGGTTATATAAAGCAAGGCACAAGGCTGGAGGGCTCCCACTCCGACTTGACAACACCATCGTGGCTTCACACCACCTGTCACATCTATCAACATTTTAACTAATGTCAGAGTTCTTCTTTTGCTAATGAGCTGCCGCACAGAGAAACATTTCCCCTCCCAGTCCGCCAGCCACAGTATAATGAGCAAGAGTGAAAGGCGTGAGCATCCTCTCAGAAGCCCCTCTGCTTTCCAAGACTGTCACTGTCCTTTTTGCCTTTTGTCACAGAACCAAATTCATTTATCTGAGGAACTCTCAGATGTGTTTGCTTTGATGCAATTAAAAAAAAAAAAAAAAAAAAACCTCTTTTACCTGGAAGTCACCCCCAAAGGTGATAGGTTGTGGCCCGAAGTCATCTAGGTAGGGAGGGGGATATAAAGTCGTACTGTGTCTCACACATTTTAACAGTCCATTCCTTTGCAAGGAGTAGAATCTCTCCTCCCAGACTGGGATCTTTTTAGTACTCTTCTCTACATATAAAAAAAAAAAAAAAAAAAAAAAAATCAAAAGCTGATAATTCCCTCCCCTATGCTTAGGGTCTACCAGAGGCTACCTCCACACATTCACTCCTGGCCCAGCTTTGAGAATCAGCTGTGGCCTCGCCTCCACCAGTCTTGCCTAAATCCCAGGGCTTGGCTAACCGTCTCTTCCATTTCTGTATGCTGCTATCCTGGCAACTACATCATGATTTCAAAAAGAGGAATTTGCTTTTGCAGACTTGCATCCAATCTAGACTATAGACTCTTTACATATGAGAAAATGTCTTCTTCTTTTGTCCCCAGTGCTTAACAACAGTGCACTAACTGGAGGTATGTCAGAGGAACTGACACATCATAAATACCATACAAATAAATTTACGTGCAATACCAGATACCTGGCCTTCCCTTCATGAGCTAGCGCTTTCTGACTTTCAGTCGAAAGCTGGAGGCACTTTGATGAAATTGCACTTATCCTAGGTATTCAATAAGGAAGGGACTTTCTACTTTCACTTTTCCAAAAGTGTGGTCCTTAGAACACTGGTCTTACAGTGTGGTCACAGAACTCACTAACCTAGGTGCATGGAAACACTTCATTCACAGTGTCCAAACACAGATTTGCAAAACAAATAGACTGAAAAGGTATAAGAACCAGGCCTGATGAGGCAAGAGGAACATGAATGAGAGATCAGTTCTGGACTATGTGTGAGACCCTGTCTTAAAATATGAAAAAATTGCTTTACTTGAATTCAGTGTTTCTAAATTAATGGTTTGGTCAATGTTCCTTCTCATGGGGGTGGAGAGGTGTAGCAGCTGTTATTACCCCACAGGCTTAGTGTTCTCCAAAAATACTTTGAGAGGGCAGTGAGATAGCTCAGTGGACTAAGCTCCTGCTTATGCAAGCACAGGGACTAGAGTTTGATTCCCAGCACCATATGCTGCACTGGCCCTGCCCCCAGGCACACTGAGCTGGCCTCCAAAACTGGACACGATGGTGCACACCTATAATTCAGCACTGGGGAGGCTGAAAACAGGAGGATCACAATGATCTTGAGCTGCCTAGTGAGTGTAGCAAATACGTAAAACAGAAAAAAAAAAAAACTTTGAGAAAGAGTGGCATTTATTTATACCAAAATCTTCCCATTAGTCAGTCATATATATGCTGGGAAAGTCAGAGATAAGGTCTTCTTAGAAAATTATTAGAGCTCCTCTAACTTCTTTAGCTGTTGTTCATAAGAATAGGCCTGAAATAGACTTGTAAATTTGACTATCTAGGAAAGAATGGTTAGTTTCAAAGACAAAATTTCAATCTCAGAAAAGAAAATACGTTAAAGGTTAAAGTTCCCCACCATCATCACATTCCAAATTTGTGAGGATTCCTGAGAAGTCACTGTATTCTTAACTGAGGTGCCTCAGGCCCATCATTCATGGTAAGATATCAAAAATATATTTATTCTGAGTGAATGTTTACAGATTTAGAACATTGTCAGACATATCTATCAAAGATATCTATACTTTTCACAGAGTCGCACTGCATAATAGCATCCCCTGTCTTGTGGATATAAAAGCATGACAGGTATATATATTCACATACATGCCTTTACTACTTATATTAGTTATCAACATTAAAACATGTACCCCCAAAGTGTTTAACTTGATACATTCAAGCATTTACTCTCCTTCTAACTACAACTAGCAACATGTGTTAAAATAATTCTTGATATCATCCCTTGATATTTATTTTCCCAATAATGCATATACTATTTTTGTATATACATGTGAGGTTAGATATTATTGCTAGCTCTAGGTAAGTTTAATATCTTTGAGATTATAGGTAATACTTGGACTTAAATATGTTCAAAGAGGCCATTAATGTTTAGCTATGTCGAAGAACTGAGTAGAATACTATTATAATCAAAGTATCATGGAAGAGAAGAACATTTTTCAGTGTAATAAGCTTTCTTATTGCTACTGTATGCTTACTATCTAATTTATGGTACGAAAAGACAAAGTAAAGATCTAAAATCTACTGAACTCAAAATACACATGGACATATAACATAGTAGTCTAAACTTTAGTTTGGAAAATGTTTTAAGGTAATACTCTGGGCCATAAAGCTCATTTTACTGTGTAAGATAAATATTTCATTTTGAAAATTTAAATATGAATAAAAATATCTGACTTTTTCTGGATATAAAGTATTTGCACACTGAGGAAAAACACAATGCATATTGGGTGAGCTCATTCTATGTATATATTTAAAATGTTGTATGACACAGATAAGTTGTGTGATAGCTGTGCTAATCAACATAGTTACTTCTCTGAGCTAGAAAGAGATGACATCGAAGCTTTGTGAGCATTGCTTGCTAACTCTTTCTGATTTAGTACACACAGTGCCAAAGAGCTTCTCAGGTAATGGGATGAGTCGTAAGCAATGAAATAATTTTATCTACATATACCTATGTGTCTTACATTAAATTTTTTTCCAATCCACATTTTTTTAAGAATTCCTGACAATATCTTGGTCAATAAGATGCAATAGCATTTTCAAGTTCCTTTCTAATGTTAAGATAGATTGTGTTAACCATTCTGCCCCACTTCCTATTTCATAAAACCCTTCACAAGTGTTTTTCTTTTCTTTCCTTCACCAGTATTTAATCAATGTCAAAATATGGATTTGTCTTATGCACTTCCATATTCTCTATACCCACCCTTGCATGTGTGATGCATAGAAGATATGGAATAAATCTTTGTGAAATGAAGGGATGAATATTTTCTCTGTCAGTTGTTGCCTTCTTACCTTAAACTGTGGGACCCAGCAGGGGATAGAGATCTATCTTGGGAAGACAAGGACCAAAAATAATGGGCAAGAAGCACGCCACATTTGACATGGCAATTCAAGATACAGTTTTGTAAGACTTACTTGGAGTTAGCAAAGGTTCATGGCCATCAAGAGCCACCTGATAGGTGTTTACTGAGAGCATTCTTTAAGGAGGAGAGGAAACAGTGCAAAACACAGGGCTGTGCAGGGTCTCCCAATGAAACATCAACGTGTTCCTGAAGATTGAGTTACAATGGAATGCTATTGTGCCAGAGAGAAATGGTTCCTAGAATGCTGCAAATATGACACATATCCCCTCTCCATTCCTCTCCAGCTGTGCCTTGCAGGACCAAAAGGGCAAAGAGGAATTTGGATCAAACAAAAACAAAGGCTACAACAACCCTACCTTTTCACCATTTGGTTCCAGATTTCAGCTAAATAAAGGGAAGATGCATACTTTGAATTAAACAGAACCCACACACTGTTCTCTGTAGAACGATTATGAGGACAATATGCAATATATCAACTTTCAAAAAAAAACAAAGGGCAAAAGAAAAAAAATAATGTTGATTTAAGTGTTAATGTTTGTTTGATCAATCTTATATGCCTATATGTATTAATCTAAACTGATCTGATGATGAAAATATGTAATATAACCATTGTTAAATTTAAATAATAAAAATATTAAATTTAAAACAAGAATTAAACAGAGAATAGATGCTTTAATTCATGTTGGACTTGAGTTATTAATGCTAAAAAGAAACTTTACTAATGTTCCAAAGTGATATAATGCCCAGAAAAGGTGTTTAAAATTGCGCTAATGTTACTGGGACAGAAGTAAATTTCTCCTGGTTCCATGCTATCTAGCAAGCAGGGTAGGCAGTCTGGATGTTTTCTTGCTGGTTATAGAGGGTCAGTAGGTTTTCAGAGGGGAGAATGTTAGGAACTTACTTGGGCTTTAGAGATATTACTAATGACTGCATAGTCGCCTGAAATAATGGCCGCTTATTACTGTTTGAGACTTCATAGGCATCACCCTAACGACGCACCCACATGGCGTACATGGGAGGGCACTGTAGAAAAGAAATATATTCCTTTCCCCTTTATTCTAACTTTCAAAATAAAGAAGTATGAAAAGTCCTTATTCTATTATCATAAATACCTAGAAAACAAATTAAGCTTGTCCAGCGGAGCTATTGACTCATGAGCATATTTGTGCCTTAAGATCTAACCATCCTGCCTCTCAGGCTCCAGCGTTTTCTTTTTTTAATAATTTGTATGCACATCACAAAGCACTTACACCTAGAAATGTCTTGTGAGAAAATGGCTTAACTGACACACATTGGCAAAGACCAGGTGATTCTCAGATTTACCTCTAGAGCCACTCCCATGACCCCAGGGCCTCTGTTCTATGCCTTAGGGGCCTAAGGGTCAGAACAAAGTAATGCAGATAGTGAGTAGACTCTCTGGTCCTGTTCACCAGTGTTACAAAGACATAAAAATAAGACTCAGACAATGTAATAGGGAATTTGATATATTTAGATGGTCACAAGCTGGATTTTGCTCGTCACTGCTATAAAGAGGTGAGGAAAAGCTTTTTTAAAACTGTTTTTAAGATGCAAGGTGTAGGGAGTTAAGATCATCCCTATAACTTGCTAAAACTGATTCTAACAATACACAGTGCCACTTGCATTCTGTTGGACTCTTATGCAACCAGACCATCACTGGCGATGAGAGCTGGGTCAGAACTGAGGAACTTTCTTGCAAAACCTATCTTGGTAGGCCCTTCGCAGGCCCTCAAGAGCTGAGCCTTCTCAGGCCTTTTCTTCCAAGCCAGAGCCACTTCAACCTGGTGGGTAGGGCACCACCAAGCGCTTCCCTCTTTCCTTCCCGCCCCTTCCTTTCTTTCCTTTTTCCTTCTCTTTTCTTCCATTTCTTTCCTTTTCCTTGCTTCCCTTCCTAATTTCAGAATCTGTCCTTGTCATCTGGCAACTCCAATACATAAAGAGTGATTTTCTTTTTCTTTTTTTTATATTATTTAATATTTTTATTGTTTAAATTTAACAATAGTTATATTACATATTTTCATCATCAGATCAGTTTATATTAATACATATAGGTATATAAGATTGATCAAACAATTAAACATTAACGCTTTTAAATCAACATTACTTTTTTTTAATTTTCAATCTTTTTATTTTTTTTTTATTTTATTTTTTTTCTTGTTTCAGAACTTTTGTTTGTTTTATTTATTTATTTTTATGGTCAGCTCAGCCTGCCCTCAGGGCAGGGCTGGTGCAGCATGTGGTGCCGGGGATCGAACCGCGGTCCCTGCAGTCACCCAAGCTTTCCTAAGCAGGCGCTTTAGACCACTGAGCCATCCTGCCAGGCCCCTCAACATTACTTTTAAGAGTGATTTTCTTAATGACATTATGTAAACTGAGAAGGAACCATTCAGAGCAGCACATTTCAGTCAAAGTAATCAGTTGAAGTGATGTAGGTATGAAATCTCACGTTTCTGACTCTCTGGAAATCAAATTGCTATTTGTATGTAGCTGCTAGTGGACAATTTCACTGAAAGTTAGTTTAAATGATCCAGGACAGGTCAAATCTCAAGCCAAGATTCTGGATTCTGCTCTATTATCCTTAAATACTGTATTTTTATGTCACAGCTAATATTGCAATGTGGAGAGAAAGCATGGTAAGAATCAGGTCTACCTGAATAAATTGCCTGAACTTTATTTTGCTGCCCTGCTTCTAACCAGTGGCACCTGAGTAATCAGGTATTTCTTTTTTTTTTTTTTTTTTTTTTTTGTCTTTTTGAGACAGGGTCTTGCTATGCAGTTGAGGCTGGCCTTGAGCTCACTTTTGTAGCCCAGGCTGGTCTCGAACTTGCACCGATCCTCCTGCCTCAGCCTCCCGAGTGCTGGGATTACAGGCGTGAGCCACCACGCCCGGCTAGGTATTTCAAGATAGCAATAAAATGGGCAAAACCCAGAAATTAACAGGAACACCTAGGGACAAAATAATCAGAAAACACCAAACAGTCCTGCATAATAAATTCACCACTTATGTAAGCTTTATATAAATTTCTTGTTTTAGAACAAACAGTTGCCAGTCTACCGTGGAAGAGAATCCTCTTCATCTGCTAATCCCTAACACAGCTTTGACACACAACATTGACTTGGGACATCAAGCCTAGCCTAAAATGGTATAACAAGGAAGCAGTCATTAATCATCTATATCACAGTTTCCCAATTAATTAAAAGAGGAATCATGAAAATCTACCTCTGCTCTCTCTAACTGCTTATTCTGAAGACAAATAGATTAATATCTATGAAATATTGAGAGCATAAAATACAAAAGAGAAATTGTGTACATTTTATTCCAATAATAGACAAAATACAAGATAACAGCCAAGTACCAGAATCATTTTCTGTGGCAGTGATATTTGGTGCTTCATGACAGCTATTTAAGTGGAGACTCAGAGGATTTCTAAGGTTTTGACAGTGTTTTGATTGTTGATCACATAAATGTATTTTTATAAAGTGACTAACACAAAAGAGTCAACCAAACCAGTCATTTTTCAATATTTCTGCCCTCTAAAGAGACACAAGTGGAATTTTTAAAGGTAGCACAAGAGCACAACTCAGAAAGTGACAATGCCATGTCATCCTGACACTCAGTGAAGGACCAGCAATCCTTAAAACTCAGCTAGTACTCAAATGTCACTTGTTTTCTTGGACCTTCCACCAGCTGCAGGCAAACACGCAAGCAGCTTTGGCTTTCCCTGTCCTACCTATAGTTCTGGTAGAGTGTCTACTGGTTATCAGGGGCTATCCTATTTCCTTGGACCACTGATGAATGACAGGCCCCAGTCTTTGCCCCTATGTGCTTACATTTAGGGAAAAATAGACAGTAAACATGTAGCAGATAAACGAGACAAACTCAGGGTATAAAATCTGCTGTGAGAGTCAGCCAGATAGCTCGGCAGACTAAAGCGCCTGCTTTGACAGGAGCAGAGGCCAATGTTCTATCTGCATGCCACCCAGCTCCCAAGATGCATTGAGACATCAACTGAGACTAGGCGTAGTGGCATGTGCTTGGGGGATTGAAAACAGGAGGATCACTATGAGTCTGATCTGTGTAGTGAGACCATATAAACCCTATACTAAATGCATGAAAAAAAGACAGTCATTTTAAAATCTACTATGAAACTAATAAAAGAAGTCAACACAAGAGGGAGGAAATGCAGTCTGACAAGGAAATAGTAGAACTGTCGCAGAAAGAATGCTTTGTCTCTCTTATTTTCTGACAAAGCCATGGTGCCTGGAACTAGTAACCAGCCAGTATACTGTAAAACAATGTTGAATGAATAAATGGAAAAATAGAAGGTCTAGAGATGTTAAAATGTATATGATAGCAGAGGAGCTGGCAAATGTAGGGATACTGTAGTAGACGTTAGAGAAACAACGGCAAGGCCGATGTGGCTTCAGTGCAGCAAGCAAAGACAGTGTGGCAGAAGGTGATGGAGGAAAGAGCTGCAGGGCCGGAGCACCTTTCTCCCAGGCTGATCAGTAAATGTATTCATAAGCCAGCCCCTAAAGGGCAGTGCCTCTGCTGACGGCCAACCCGACCTCATCTCCCAGTACTGAGAGAGTATGGTCCCCTTGGTAGTGCCTCAACTCATTGAGGCCTTAGCATGTCACAGTCTTGAGAGAAGCTCCACGGTCTGCCAGGACTGCCTTTCTTCCAGAGACCCTGACTGCCATTCACACCCCAACCTCACCCTTCTAGAGGCCACATCTTATCCCCAGGCTGAAATCACACCCCTCTGTGATAGCCCCTGGTTGCCACATTACTTTCCCCTCCAACTGTGGCCTGCTCCACACCATCACCCCTAGACAATAAGCGTCCGGAGGCAGGAACCCCTCCCATTGGTTCTATTGGCTCATTGTCTTCATGCATGGCGGGGGAGTGTTCCCTAACCAATAAACTAACTCCAACCATGGCTCCATCTAAAAGACTGGAGGAAACACATTTAAATTTCTCCTATTTTTGGATTCAGTAAAAGTCAACCGTATTGTTTCTGACCTTGCAAGGACATTCTCTAAAGTAAAGCAAATGTGCTCAGCTTGTTTCCTGGCTGGGACAGCGTGTGACTTTTGGCAGATCATTTAACCTGGCTTGTGCCTGCAGTGCACGGGATGGCCTCAACCTTACAGGACGTGCTGAGGATAGGAGAGGCAATGAGGAGGGAGGCAGGGTGAACCAAGAGTCTGAAATTCCTGGGGTTTTCTAAGTAGTATGCCTGCTGTGTCCCAAAATTATAACCACAAGTCATTTGTATCTGGAGCCCACTTTAGGAAGTTGGTTTTATTTCCTGAGTGAGAGCAAATCTAAAAGAGCAAAATGCATGTGAAAGAAAGTGTCTTTAGGTGAGATAAAGGTCAGTCACAAACAGAAAGATGCATTGACAACTTAATCATCGCTTATTAGGGTAACAGTTTTAATTAAATATGTAAAATTGAGAGGGACTCATAGGAAAGCACTTTACATGTGTATTTTTTTTTTTCTGACATCAATACTGCCATTGATGAGCAGATCCAATTTAGTTTCACTGTGAGAGAGCAGACAATGGTCAGTTTTCCTCCAGCTGGCTTATTTTACAAGCATTAATGAACAATTAACCAACACTGGCACTCTTTCCATCTGTAATCCTGTAGTAGGATCACTAATCTCTACCACTAGCAGCTAATGATGAAGGTCTCTTAAGCTTTACTTCTTATCTCAGCCAGTTCTTAATACTTGCATAAGTATGCTTTCTGAGGAGGGGGGCCCCCTACTGCTATGCAACCTGAGAACAAAGGCCCAGAGACATTTTTGAAGGAGTTTCTGTTCAATAACACTTCTATGCTTATGTTTGCCTTCCTCCTACAACAAACACCAGTGATCAGCAGAGGGCTCTGGGGATCACAGAGGGCTCTGTGTTTCCATACTTCTAATACTTATAAGAATGTATTCAGACGGTATTATCCACACCCACCCCAATCACACAGGCAGACACACTCAAGTGGGAGGGAAATGTGGCCTAAATAGAATCAAACAGTATTTTCCTCCATGAGTCAGCTTTGATTTGGCATTGAATACCACTGAGTTTGAAACTACATTAAAAAATGTTTATGCAAGAAACAGATTTATCTAGAAAAGCCCACACAGCCTAGGTCTTCTTTTCTCTGGAATTAATGAAATTTATATTCAATTGTCTGGCTCTAGTGGGGCAGAAAACAATTCACCATTTCATTAGAACTCCTCTGTAGGGTCAAGATTTGAAGAAAATGCAGGGTCAACATTAAAACAGTATGTCCAACTGTAGAGTGGGGCAACTGTAGGATAGTGTAGGCTTAAATGACAGTTTTGATCTGAAGCTACTTTTCAGACTCTTATAACTTCTTGGGAACATTATTATTGAAAAGAAAATTGTGCTCAAGACCTGCTTCTAAAACCAAGCCATTAGGGAAAGTTTTAGCTACACAAATTTTGCTCGGTTTTGAGTGTTGGGATGGAAGGAAATATAGCACAGGCAGCAATCAGGGATAAATATACTGATTTTGTCTGGAATTACTAAAATAAGACAAGCACCAAACTTTGCCATTTGTATTCACTATAATCTGTGCTCCTCAGAAGTTGTAACGTATAAACCATGTTTATCTGGAAACAGCAAAATATCAGGGAAATGTTGAGAGTGTGTGACCCCTAAGTGTCTAAGCTCTGTGAAATATCAGAAGGGAACAATCCACATGGTTTCTGGCATCTGACTGAGTAGGTGGGGACGGGAAGTCAGGTGCATGGAGCTGACACACTACCGCATCCCCTTCAGTGTACTACAATTCAGGAGCTTAAAGATATATCCACTGTAAAGTGCATAAATAAACAGATGTATCAAACCCTTACAAATGAATAGAGAAAAAGTTAAACTATTCTGCAACATTTACCCAAAAGTCCTTTGCACAGTCATCTCGTTTTTCTATTTATCCATTCAAAATTGCCAAGCCACTATGTTTCCTCTCTAATATTCAGAGAGGCCTGCACCAGAAAGAGAGCTTAGTGGACAGAGGCTTGGACTCAAAGTTTGGAAGCTGAGTCCTATTCACACACAGCTACTGACCCCTCATGTGATGTTATACAAGTCACTTAACCCCCTGCCCTTCAGCTTCCTTATGCATTCCCCAGGGACAATGCTACCTGCCCCTCCCTGCCTCTGGAGCTGCGAGACTCAATGAGCCATGTCTGTAGAGTATTTGAAAATGCCACTGGCTAGTGTGAAGCTCAAACAGTGTAAAGCGCTGGAAAAGGCCTGTAATGTGATAACATACAATGAAAATAAGGATAGATTATAAAACAGGGAAACCAGGAGGTCAGGACCCTTTGCCAGTAAAAAATTGGTAATCATAGGCTTTGCAAATGAATCTCAGTGGCAGAACACTTAATTTTTTCCTCTTTGGGAATCAGAGGCCTGATCTGTTTAAGTTAAGTGAATGTTTGGACAATAGTAGTGAAGTTGGGGGAGGGGGGTAAATAAATACTTGATAGCCTGTGAATCCCATTTTATTAATTCCTAATTTGAAAGAAATAATTCAAAATTTCTATTTTTATTCCAAAAACATACTATCTTCACTGTACACACACAATGCTCATTTTTAATCCGTGTTTTCCACATATTGCTTCCTTTATATTTTCTACCCATCTAAATTTCACTTATTAGTCACATTCCAGTTAAAGTCCCATCCACCCCTCCATAGAAGATTTTCTAACAATCCTCAAGGCCTCTTGTTTGCATCAAAAGTTTATGGACAATATCCAGATGTTCCTACAGGGTGCTCAGTGACTCTTTCATCAAACATAAATGATCTACCAGTTAATAAATTAATATATCAATTAATAAATCAATGAATTTTAATGTCTGTGTGCCCCAGGAACTATATTAGGCACTACCTTATGCACATACCTGTAAACACACATACACACACCGTGAAGATAAAGTATCCCTGCTTTCAAGAAACTTTCAAACTAGTGGGGAAGGCAATGCTACTGGACTTGAGCCAAATAAGTGCTAAATTGTATCATATTGGTGGAACTGAACTAACAATTCAGAGACAGATGAACATTAAAAATTAGAATATAAAGAAATTCTAACAGAGAATTTGCTTTCTAACCACAAACCACGTCTTCCAAATCCACCTACTCATCACCTCCTACTCCTGCTCATCCAATCCGACATGTACTGCTCAAGTTCAACCCACTCAACCCACCTATCTTTAAGTTCGTTGCCTAACTGTTACTACACAAGAAAGACCGTAGCGTCTTGCCTCGACCTGCGAGGGAACCAACGCAGGTCCTAGAGGGTGTGTGGGGACTGAAGGGGGAATAAGGGACAAGAGACACGAGAAATGGAGACAAGACAGGATTCTGATCAAGTCTCGTTTATTCCAAAAGGCACTTGGGTATATATACCGGGCGCAGAAATGAGGTAGTTTAGCCAGCGACACCAGCAGGTATCCTTGGCAATGGTGGGCGACCTTGAAACATGGCAGCGGGTATCCAAGGCAACCGGGGGAGGACGTTAGAGCATGTGATTTATGGGAAAATGGCAGGGGGTGGGAAAATAGAAACCTAACTAGAGGCTATCGCGAGATGATGCTGTCCCGAGATGATGATGTCATTACAAAATGGACGCCAACAGTTTGGGCTCCCACAGCATCTACTAAAATAAATTTTTTTTTTTTTTTTTTTTTTTTTTTTTTGTCTTTTTGAGACAGGGTCTCGCTATGCAGTTCAGGCTGGCCTTAGACTCACTTTTGTGGCCCAGGCTGGTCTCGAACTCGCACTGATCCTCCTGCCTCAGCCTCCCAAGTGCTGGGATTACAGGCGTGCGCCACCACGCCCGGCTACTAAAATAAAATTTTAAAAAAAGATTAGCATGACAAATTCCACAGTCAGGCCCAGCAGGATGGCTCAGTGGTGTAAAGCGCTTGCTTAGGAAAGCTTGGGTGGCTGCAGGGACCGCGGTTCGATCCCCAGCACCACATGCTGCGCCAGCCCTGCCCTGAGGACTGGCTGAGCCGGCCATAAAAATAAATAAATAAACAAACAAAAGTTCTGATACAAGAAAAAAAAAAAAAATCCCACAATCTACACTTATTCAAGGCTTCAGCATATAGGGGAAGTTCTTAAGAAAAGACTGGATGAAATCCTAGTTGCTCCACAAGTTCAAACCTACAGTGACTTAGATGGCCTCTTTTTATGGCAGAATTTCTCCTCAAGCCATATTTTCTTTGATTTAGCTTACTGCTCACCAGCCCCATAAATAGGAGACTCTGTCTAGAAGGAGAAGTAAAACATGTGTATACATAATCAAAATAAAGGGAAAAGGTGTTAATTGGCTTATGAGAGGTGCAGATGAAGTGCTATGAGATCCCTTCTAGCCATGAGAGGTTAACAGAAGCTCTATGAATAAGAATATGAACAGGACTTATGAGATAGATGGGTATAGAACATGTGGAAACAATAGGGCAACAGCATTATCAAAGCCATAGATCACAATATATATATTTCACAGAAGAGTTAGGATAGGCTGATTTGGTAGAAGCACAGAAAGCTGAGTTAAAAATACAAATATAAACTAGGACCATGGCATCAAGGGAATTGAACTTCATCATCGTAAGTGGGAAGTCAGTGGAAGTTTCCAAGGCAGACAGAGTCCCACGCATCCATGCTTCCTCCTCACTTTCAGCTGTTCATGCCAAGTAAGGCTAAGGCATAGGAAATGAATCTCTTGCCTAACATTTGCCTTAACTCAGACTATTCAAAATAAGTAAGTAGTCTATGTATACCTACAAGGAATATAACTTAATTCTTTTATTTTAAATTTTCATTTCCATTGTCTACCTTCCCTTTGGACAGGAGTTTTATTGCTTGTGCTATGGTAGTACCGGAATGTTTTCACTCTGTCTGAGCTGTGTCATGTCATTATCCTAAATATAGACGCTAATTAACAAGGTTATTTCTAACTTACATTGTTAAAAGAGAGGGAAACAGTGATGAGACACATAGAGTATCAAATTAACCAAGGACAGAACCAAATTCTAGTTCAAAATTCCCACCTAACAGATATTCAATTCACTAAATAGACTCTCTTTTTCTAAATCAGATAGTCATTATCCAAATTTCCTCCCCCCCCCCCATGTGATAATGTAGTGTGATGAGACATGCCCCAACAGAACACAAATTGACTTTTGGAGCCTCAACGCTACATGGAGTGCGCGGATGGCAAAGCAAATATCTCACTCTATTATCTGTTGTCTCTGAACCAACAGATTACATGGTTCACTGACTAACTGAATAACTTTTAGACAGTTTGCTCATGTCTATTTACACATATTCCACAGAACTATATTAACAACTGAAGAACAGCTGTAAAAATTATGTAGTGAGATGGATAGAGGAGAGCAATGATCTCTCTGTGTCTTTTTCTATATAAAAGCTTAAGTTTTACATGGTAAAGGAAATGCAGAAAAACATACACATGCATATTTTTATAGTGTGAATTTCACACAGAAATAGAAGACAACAAAAACATGTCATATAAATTCCTACAAATCTTTCTACATATTTAAGTCTTTGCTCACAAATATTTTATAGTAATTGAATTTCTTAATAAAAAATGTTCATATTCATTTGATAACAATAAAAATAATGGAAGTTTTCTGATTTGTGTTTTTAATAACAAATTATTTTTTCTTAGATCAATTTAATCTCCTCTCCAGTCACACATATCACACATAAAAAGATGTTTCCAAGTATAAGATTCTCATTTTCATATCTACCATAATAACACTAGTTATTAAATATTTTCCTTTAAAAATGAATAATGGTATTACATAAAACTTTCTTTAATTAAATGTTGCTTATCACTATATAAAATTACATACTGAACTCATAGAAGAAAATAGATAGTCAGATGGTGTTGGAATTGCGCTGACCTAATCATTTGGTGGTGAAAAGGTTCGATCCACATACAGACTGGGAAAACGTCACATACTGCACCCCTTCCAGAGCTCCCCATCCGTGTTCCCACTGCTCAGAAAACTGCCCCTAGCCTGCCTGTTTTATTTCTTTATTTCTACTTGTTCTTTAGATTTTTAAATCAAATATCATTTCCTTGGGGAAACTTTATCTGACCATTACCTGCTTGTGCACGCGCACACGCGTGTGCGCACACACACACACACACACACACATACACACGTGCACACACATATACACACTGTGACACCCTCAACTCAGCCACAGTTCTGAGGCATTCTGAGACCTCCTTGTAACTGTATTCTTGCACACTTAGTTAACCTTGCAAGTATAAAGGTCAGAAATTGTATATTTACTTGTACAGTACTATTTGATTGATGTCCAGCCTTTTTCTAGAAGCTCTGTTACTAAGAGACTAACCATTTTCCTAATGGGCATTTTCTCAGTGTCTAGCACAGCACCTTGCTCATATACACACACGTCATAAATATTTAGTGCATAAATAAATAAGCTAGTAAGAGCTGAGATGGGAAAGATAGCATGGCATCATTTATGAATAAAATCTGATTCTGAACTGGCTTTCTTATTTTTCCATTTCTTTGTACTTTCAATTTACCTATTCTGTGATAGAATAGGTAGGATAAGGTGCTATACTGTGATTTTATAGGCAAGACAGAGCTCTTCCTGTGAGACAGCTGGTAAGAAGGAGACCACATAATTTACACAGCTCCTCATCGACAGCCAACTTCCATAGCTTTACTCCTGCTGTTCCCTCAGCCATAATTCCTATCTTTGCAAAGGCTCAGCTCAAAATACACTTCCTCTTCCTACCTTGTATTAATTAAACTCCACAGAGGGTATTTTAATGTTTGTACTTTATTCATCTTTTTATTCCCACAGTGCTTTATATATATGCTGCTGGGTGCAGACGCAGCTTTCCTAAAATGAGTAGAATTAAAGTCAAGATGTAGATTAACTAAGTTCTGAATAATGTGCCTAGGAAAGGAAAAGGCAGCAAATAAAATGGTGAAAACCCAGCACCTCAAAAGAGCAACCTGAGGCCCCTCCATATACCTTGAAATTCCCATGTGTAAAGGTTTATTTATTAAACTAGTCTCACATTAAAAGGTCAAGATCAAAATCTATAAGCCTCTCCTGTTGATTTTCCAGATTGTATAGCCAATATCATTTCAAACTCTCCCTAAAGCTCAGTAGTATGTTTGCCCCTAGGAGCATGTGCTCAGAACCCTAAATGAAAATGTTTCTAAATATCCTCTGAAACTCTACATTTTTATGTTACCAAAAACAAATGGCCAAAGCCATGGAATTATCTTAATAATGGTGGCACCTAGAAAGTCTCAGGCCCAAATCGCCTAACTCACAGTGTATCTCCTAGTGACAGTTCTTTGCCACATGAATCAAACTTGTTTGAATTTCTTTAGCCTTAAAATTCCGGGTTGTAACCCAGCCCCTTGCTACTTCACTTAGATCCATACACCTCTGGTCTATTGCTTAAAGGTGATAAGTCAATTTTTAGAAAATATACAAGCTAACTCAGTCCCTAGATGTTCTAGTGTTCCCATCAAAGCATAGCTAACTTAGACCTACAGAATAAAGCAAATATTTTTTTTTTTTTTTACTAGCCAGCTCTCTCTTCACTCACCCTTACTTAGATCATTAGGGTCTATCATTCAAAATCTCTGTTGTTCATAGAGCTATTGCTTTCATTGTTTTGGCTGTTCGTTTAAAAGGATAAAAACAAGTTGCTAAGAAGCAGACATAAGCAATCCAACTTCAGACAAGAATATCTAAGAGGGCTAAACTCGTAACCTCCCCAACCTTATGCCCATGTCACCTGCTACCCTGTAATCTGTTCTCATTGGCATGAAAGCCAGTGATTTTCTTTCCCATAAACAGAAATCATATAAAGAACATGCCTTGCATAACAATTAAAAATTAAAACAATTTCCGGGCTTTATTTCGATGCCTTTACGTATTCTTGCCTGTTACTGGTGTTGTTACTTAAAGCTAAGTTTTAAAAGTAAAGTCCCAGGGCTAATTACCTTTCCCTTTTGCTGTTTGGCTGTCAACACTGTAGTCACTGAGGATAGTCTTCAGAAGTTTGGCTTTGTTGCTAGAGCAACCAACCTAATTTTAAACAGTTTTCAATATCTTCCTTTGGAGTATTTTAAACAACAATAAGATATATTTGATTGAATGCATTTTAGCAAGTGCTAAATTAGGTTTTGTACAATTCTGACCTAGTCATAGGAAAACCACTCTAGCAGAGATTAAAAACAACAAACATTCTTTGTGTGGAAACCGCATGGCATGTGCCACCTTCAGGCCAGTGCCCATTTCCCCAGGGTGAGCAGCACAATCAAAAGGAAAGGAATGACAAGAAAATTCCTGCTTCGCCCAGCTCTGGCCCTCTAGTCATTTCAAGATTTGAGTGCACCACAGACCAGTTTTACCGTGTCCTAAGCTTGTGTTCAGCTGTGGCGCTCAGGCAGCAAGCAGACTGGGAATCGTGCATGAATACTGAGAAACTACAGCACTTGCATCCAAGCCCTTGTGCTAACCAGTGATAGCAAACTTGCTGCTACCATCAGTCGATTTTAGTTCATTGTTACTCATATTTTTCATACTAAAACTCCCAGCATACTTCTCAGAATTAGAGTAGGTGATAACTTAAAATGTCAGCAGTATGCTATATATAAAACACAGATCCCTATACAGCTTACACTTTCAGTGAGTCACCACATGGCTGCGGACTCTTCATTTTCTATGAAGCGTACAAACCTTTTGATGAACACACCACATTGAAACTCAGTGTTTTGTGGGACCCGGGGGAATGGCTCAGTGGTCTAAAGTGCCTGCTTGGGAAAGCTTGGGTGGCTTCAGGGACTGCGGTTCGATCCCCGGCACCACATGCTGCGCCAGCCCTCCCCTCAGGGCAGGCTGAGCCAGCCATAAAAATGAGCGAATAAACAAATAAAAGTTCTGAAACAAGAAAAAATAAATAAATAAATAAAATAAAAAAATTTTAAAAAAGAGAAAAAGAAACTCAGTGTTTTGTAAAATTAATAGACACTAATAAACAATAGATTTAAAAGGTAAAGCAAAGAGAAATTCCAGGCTAAATTGTTCAGGATGAAAGGAAACAGTGGGGGCAGGCATGGTGGCGGATGCCTGTAATCCCAGCACTTGGGAGGCTGAGGCAGGAGGATCAGTGAGTCCGAGAACAGCCTGGGCTATAAAAGTGAGCTCAAGGCCAGCCAGAACTGCATAGTGAGAATCTGTTTCAAAAAGACAAGAAAGAAAGAGAGAGAGAGAGAGAGAGAGAGAGAGAGAGAGAGAGAGAGAGAGAGAGAGAAAGAAAGAAAGAAAGAAAGAAAGAAAGAAAGAAAGAAAGAAAGAAAGAAAGAAAGAAGGAGAAAAGCAAAGCAAAGAGAACTCTGGTAAAACATCTAACATAAAGAACACATTGAAGCCGGGTGAGGTGGTGCACACCTGTAATCCCAGCACTTGGGAGGCTGAGGTAGGAGGATTGGGTGTGAGTTCGAGACCAGCCTGGGCTACAAAAGTGAGCTCAAGGCCAGCCTGAACTGTGTAGTGAGACCCTGTCTAACAAAAAAAAAAAAAAAAAAAAAAAAAGATTGACTGACAAGATACACTCTATAAAAACATTTTAGAGATAAAGTAGCTACCTCTGTAGCTCAGAGGTAGAGCATATGCTTAGCCTGCTTGAAGCCCTGGGTTCAACCACCAGCAAAAAAACACTATTTTTTATTTCAATTGACATATAGCAACTACATACACTAATAGAGTGTGATAGTTTTGATACAAATTACAATATTAGGTACTTGGCATATCTATTACCTCAGACATTTATTATTTCTCTTTTGGGAATATTCAAACTCTTCTCTACTCATTATTTTGAAATATGCAATTAGTCATTGTCAAGCGTAGCTGTCCATACGTGGTGTCAAACATCAGAAGCTATTCCCATCATCTGAACAGACTTCGTGCTCACTGAGTACTCTTTCTTCATCCGCTGTCCTCCAAACTCCTTATTTAAATGTTTATATGAAATTAAAAATACCATTGAAATTAAGCTATTTTAAAAGAAAGCAGTACAAACTGTTTGAAAACAGTGACCAGAAGAACAATTATGTACATGTGACTGGCTCTCCATTAAGAAAGGGTGAAAAAAGAAAGCAGGCTTTTGGGCTAAAGAGGGAGCAATAATACTTTCTGCTTCCAAAAATGCACAGCATTCTAATGATTTTGAGTGAGACCACTAGTTAAAATAGGGGAAAACAATTCAGCTTTGAAGAAATGGAGGAAACATGGTTTATGCTAAAGAGATTTATAATAAAGATAATGAAACACATTGTGAAACATTACTAACTCACATGGATAGTGTTGTAATATGCCCACAAATCAAAGAATTGGTTTTTTTTGTTTTGTTTTTTTGTTTGTTTGTTTTGTTTTGTTTTGCAGTACTGGGGATTGAACTCAGGATCCTGCACTTGCCAGGCAAGCACTTATTCTACTGAGCTGTCTCCCTAGCCCCCATAAGAATTGTGTTTATTAAAACCATTTTTCCAAGACCAAAGGGCACTGGTACCAGATTTTCATTCCTAGAATGTAAAATAAAGTGTCTGAGACTATTCATAATACACCATTTTGTGATCTGTGATCTTGCAAGCGAACAGTACAATACAGGACACATTTTATAATATTATTTTAGAATGAGTCACCCAAATAATCATATAGAAAGAGTCCACACACTAAAGAACAAAGAATTCAGCTGAGGGCCTGGATCTTGGTATCTTGCAAGAATCCAGCTGAAAACCTGCAGCCCATAACAATGCCTCTCAAAACCGCAGCTGGAGGCCTAGAGCCCACCCAGCGTCTCATGCAGGCCCACTTCACGGATCTGTGCTGTGAAGGCCCAAGGATCAGTGGTAGAAGTTAGAAAGTCTATGCCAGTGGGATGAAAGATCAGGCTGAGGGATCCAAACTAGAGCCAGGAAGCATGCCGAACTCCTCTGAAAAGTACCAGAGCCATCCTCAGCAACAGTGAGGTCCTAAGCTCCTCCCATAATGAAGAAAGCTGAGTTCCCATCAAAAAAGCCAACTTGAAAAACTTCTCCAGAAGACTAAGCTGTGTACCATCTTCCCTTTGGGAATCAGGAACCAATAGTCAAGATAAAGAACACAACTCCCCAGAAGTGAACAATAGCCATTCTCAGTGGAAATAAGGTCACCTGGTCCTCCTCCAATGAGATCAAGCTCACCAGGAAAGACAGCATGACAAAGTCCCCCAGCAGAATAGCACAAAAGAACCAGCAGCTTCCAATAGCTTTCCAAACAGCTTTCTTGCAGCTTTCCCAGGCGTCTTCCACCGGCTTCTTATGCTGTTGGCAACAGTCCTCAGGTGGGCCTACCACACCCAGCACCACGCTGCTCAGTTCAGCTGGGTGTAGCACCAGTATGCATCCTCTACACATTATAATTACTAACAGTCCTAACTACACACTGAGTCAATTTCTATTGACTTGAATGGAAGAATTGAGTTAAATAGATTCTCTTCTATGAAGCTCTTAAATGGTGTTTCAATGATTTTTCTATAGGACATGGGTTTCTTGAAATTTTCACCAACTGATGTGATTGTAGCTAAACTATGCATTATAAAAAATAACTCGCACTTCTTTTTAGTACTACTTTTAAGATGCCTGGCTCTCAAATTGTTCTCACTATGAAGAGAATGTATAAAAGATAACCTCCACAGCTTTCCCTCTTCTTGACTTTTGTAGATAATTGTTTATACATTCATCTTGCCTAAGAGACCTTTTTAATCTCCTCTAAAATAAAATGGAAAATATTACTTAGTACCAAACTCAGTTTCGTAGAAATATGGTAAAATTCCACCTTTTGAAAAGCTTATTCTTAGGGAAGCACTCCACCCTGATCTTTCCCCTTAGTATGTAGTGACTTAGTCTGCTTCACTATTTAGCAGTTTCACCCATGGATACATCTTGTCTTTCTAGTGAAAAACATATTTTTTAATAAAAGTGATCTTTTATTTCCTCATTTATTTCTAGATTGGCTATATGTTTGAGAATAGATTACGTACATTAGAAAAGTCATTTGAAAAATTAAAAATTAAGGGCCAGCAAGATAACTCGATGGACTAAGTGCCTGCTTAGATAAGTGGAGGGATCGAGATTTGATCCCCCTTACTACATGCCACGTCAGCCCTGCCCCTGGGTGCACTGAGCCAGCTATGGGGACTGGGCATAGTGGTACACACCTGTAATCTCATCACTAGGGAGGCTGAGATAGGAAGATCACTACAAATCCAAGCTGTGTAGTGAGGCCCTGTACCAATTAAATTTTTTAAAAAAGAATAATTGAAAAGATAAAGATGAAAATTTCATGAGATGTTACATTACATCTGGGCTTAATTTACTTTTACATTTATGGCTTGCTTTTTTCAAAATTTGAGGTGGATTGCAAGAGTTGATTTTTTAAAATATATTATGGCCAGCTCAGCCTGCACTGTGGAGCTGGCACAACATGTGGTGTCAGGGATTGAGCCTCAGTCTCTGCAATTGACTAAGCAGGTGTTTTAGATTGCTGAGCTATCTCATCAGCCCATGGATTGCTTTTTAAAATCTTGATGTTTTCAAATCATTTATAGGAGTAAGCAGATAAATCAGGTATTTATTAAATATTTATAAATATCTACTGTGGGTCCAGTACTATGTTAGGTGCTACAAATAATATAAAATTATAAATAACAAGGCTCATACCACCAAGATGCTCATGATCTAGAAGCATCTAATGGCAGATTTTGCAGCCATGAGATGTGAGCAGAGACAAGATAGTGGAAGGCTTAAACACTTCAGCAGGATCAGAAATGTAGAGCCATGATTTGAAAAGACCACAGTTGAAGACTATGGATATAGAACAAGTGAAACATAAAATTAATTGTGAACTACCATGGAGTCGAGCAATTAAGCAATAAGCACATTTTTAAGTCAACCTTACAAAAAAACCTGTGAAATAATATTAATCTTTGTTTTCTGTTTTCTTTCACATCAAGTCAGGACCTGTTCTGTTACTTAAGCCAGAAAAAGAAAGGGTCAGAGAGAAAGAGAGGAAAAAAGGGGGGAAGCAAAAGAGAGACAGAGGGGGGCAAAAATGAAAGAGAGAAAGAAAGAGAAAGAGAGATTGAATATTTCATAATACTGAATAAAGAGTCATTTCTCCTATTCCTGAAACACAATGCCCAACAACCAAACCTTAAAGCAGGAGAGATTTAATTTAGCTCACAATTTTAGGAGCATCCATCTATGATCTTAGAGCTCCCTGGCAGAAACACCACGACCAAAGGATGAGGTAGAGCAAAGATGTGTAGTTCATGAAAACTGAGAAGCAAAGAAGGAAGACAGTGTTGGAGAGAAAGGGCCAAAGAATCATATAGCACACAGGTCACAATTCCATGACCCACCTAGACACACCCTGAAGTGTGTTCCTTCAACTTTCTTGGAAGCTCCCAAGCCAATCAAGTTGCCACAACCAATCTGAACAGTCATAGAGCATAAATGCTCCAGACAGAAAGAAATGCTGTATGTTTGAGATGATAGGTATGCCATTTACCCTCATCTGATCATTACACATCAAAATGTCACATTGTAGCCATAAATATGCACAATTGCTGTACGCTAGTTACTAGATTAGTAATTAAAATGAAATTTTTCATTAAAAAAGAAAGTACAATAAAACACAGATCCCAACCTCTTGAGGATGAAGGCGGTGTCATATTTGTTCACTGCTTTAGCCCAAAGTCTATCATAATGTAGTGTCTGGAAGTTTGTATTATAAAGTTAGAATCCTTTTGTTTGAATCTCGCTTGCAAACTGCAAGAGATGAGGACGTATTTACTTAAGCTCTTTAGCCACTATTTTTTTTAAATGGAGATACTAAAATTGTTGAAGTAGTTAAAGTGCTCAGCAGAGTGCACAGCACAAAGGAAGAATTCAGTCAATCAATGTTAGCTATTGCTACAGTTCATTTCTAGATGTCCCCTCGATGCTGCTGCAGTCATAGAACAGGATTCTAGAGGTTTTGATTGATTCATGGTCCAACGCTGGGATTATGGGTGTGAATGCCGCACCCAGCCTGGGGCAGGTAGCTGAATGCACTATAAGGCAGGGAGAGAGGCCTGCATTCAGCCACATCTCCTCCCTTTCTGCTCTTGCTGTTTTGCTGTTTTCTGCCACCATGAACGCCTGCCCTCTGCCTTGTGCCAGGCTGCCTTGGAGCAAACTGATTATGGACTAAAGTCTCCACAAACTGTAAGCTACATAGTCCTTTCCATTCTTAATTTTGGGCATCAAGCTATTTTGTCCCAACAATGAAAGCAAAACAATAGAGACAGATATTATTATTAAATTCTTAATAAATATTTGGCCATTGAATGGCCTCCAAAGAATGACAAAGTACATCTTACTTTTTGTGTCCTACTGATATGACATTGTCATCAGTTGTTCCCTCTCCTCTATCTTTCACTTATGTCTCCTCTATTCTTCCCACCGCTTCCTAGATATTGACTAAGCTATGCATCTCCAAATATCTATTTTCTTTGGGCCCGTCACCCCCAGCCCAGCATCGCAGAGGCATGCACGCACATACAAACTGCTGTGGACTTCATCCTTTCCCTTACTCACAGATCAGTGGACTGAGGCTCCCAAATGCTAAAGCAATCAGTTCCCTGATCACACGGATTGGTTCAGAAATGAGCATTAACCCAATTGTATGTAATGACTCAAAAAAAAATCCGTTTTCTAGATATTTTATCAGACAAAATCTTATTCTTCCGCAAAATACCAGAATTGGTTTTCTGTTTCTCTATATAAGTAACCACATGAATAAGGGAGAGTGCAAAGCCAGGATTTCCCGAAAGCCATGTTCCTGTAAGGGAATAATTTCCTTAAGACCAACAAAGAGCACAGAAGGAAACAGAACCACAATAAAGAGGAATGAAAATGCTAAGAAACTAATTGTTAATTTTAAACTGCACCTGAAGCTTTACCATGGTCTATATAATTTATATTAGATTTTCTTATTGATGAAGCAAGTTTACATTTAGTTGCCTGCTTCTTGCAACATAAGAAGTCCTCAATGATACACGCCCTCGAGCTGCACAGGGATTACTGTAGTGAGATGGGAATTTTTAAAAGGGGTACATGGCAGAGGGCAGCAACCCATGGCAGTGAAAGCACCAAGAGCACAAAGCGGGGAGAAGCACAGACCACAAGCCTCTCTCCTTTCTTCACATTGCTCTCAGGCCATCCATCCCAGGCTAGGCGTAGCACTCACACCCATAATGCCAGCATTGAATCATGAATTAATCACCAACTCTAGAAGCCTCCTCCCCATGACTGCATGAAGCTTTAAGGGTACAGCTAGACACAAACCATAACAAAATGTAAATGAAAAGACAAAGTGACATTATTAAATATAATAATGCATATGGTTGGTAAATATATGCTAAGAAAATAAATCCTAAATAAAGAGAACCTTGAAAGAAATGTTAACAAAGTGATCTTTAAAAGTAAGGTTTAGGACTGAAAACTATAACTATAAAACATTGGTAAAAGAAATTTTAATAGAACTAAGTAATTGGAGGAGTATCACTTTCATTCATTGAAAGACTCATCATTGCTAACATAGTAATTCTCAAACTAAGTTATAAACTGATACAATCTAAATCAAGATTCTAACAGAACACCATAGGATTCACATGCTATAATTTTGCCTATGCCTAGATTTCTACATTTCTGTATAAAAATGTGTATCTGCTCTTATCACATTCTATAGGGATTATTAGAATATCAATGACTGGTGAAAAATACTGATCCCAAGTTAGGTCTAACATATTTAATATTCAGAAAGATAGTGATGTTAACCTCAAGTACCTATATTATAGAGTAATAGTATCACTAACCTTCTCTCCTGGAGGGTTAAGAATGTAAGTTTACAGACTGAAAATTAGATAAAAAGAAGGCTACAAGGATAGCCAATATTTTGACCCTAGCCCTCCAAGGTCAGTGAGGACTCAGGACAAAACAGAACCTGTGCTGCAATACCCTATAACTCAGCAGTGTCCCAAATTTTCTGTTCAAGGAGAATACAGGGCCACAAAGGAAAGGGACTGATGATGTATAGTGTACCTAAGGAGAGTCACCTGGAGACAAAACATTCAGACTTTTACAGAAAGCAAACTGGTCAAGCAATGGCCATGACTCACCCAGACAGCTGACACTGACAATAGTTCTACAAAGCACTATACATGGTTTTGGGGTAAATCCTGAGAGGATTTGACTGACCTTGGGAGATACAAAAGTTATGTGTTTTGTTATACAAGTCTTGCTTTAACTTGCCCTTAACCACCCAGCAGAAAAGTTTAACCATGAGGCATAAGAAGTAAAACTAGAATAGTATGCTGAACTATAAAGGGCTTAAATCAACAGCTTCTGACATTGCTAGTTTTGCCAATAAGCCACTATGATTATGGAACATTGGACTATGTATACAACTACTTTCTTTCAGTTCAATGAGAAGAAATTTTTGTACCAATAATGACTAGAAAAATTATCACGTCTGCATCCTGAATTCTGCATAACTACTACAAGAATAATAATATGCATTGTATTAATTATTGTGGTTATACTAAGAATGTGTTTTAAAACTGTCTCATTGTAGGCTAGGGAGATAACTCCATGGCACAAGTGCCTGCCTGATAAGTTCAAGGTCATGAGTTCAAACCCTGGTCCCACAAAAAAAAAAAAAAAACTGTCTCATTGTTATTACTTACTAAAAGTAATAATAAAAAAGATTCTAGTGGTGGAAATGTATAAGAATTGATTATTTAAGTTCAGCTAGAAATATAAAGAAAAGATCAGATGGAACAACTTCAAATAAGTATACTAAAGTCAGGGAATTCATACATCACTTTAAAGTTCATTGTTACATTACAGCAGTCAAGACAGTGTGATATTGACAGAAGAGATTAAGGTCTTTGGAAAAGAATAGAGAAAAGAAGAAAGGAATAGACAATACAGAAATCTGTGGGCAACAAGGAAATTCAGGAAGGCAAGTATAATTTTTTCAACAACAAAGCTGGCACAATTGCCTATCAGTATGCAAAAATAAAAAGCCTTTATCTTTTTAAGAAGAGAAAAAGGAAGGGAAAAAGCCAGGGGAGAATTTAGACCATTACATTATTCCATAAATAACTTAAGAATGATCTAAGTATGGTAATTAAAAGACTTCATAAAGACAAGATAGGAGCAAATCTGTGCAACCCTATGGTACAAAGTTTTCGTACATATTCAAAGCAAAATCCATCCAATAAAAAAATTGTTGTTACACTTCAAAATCTAAGCATTTTGCTTTCCAAAGAATACCATCAACTAAGTAAAAAATTAAGACACACAGATAAGCAGATAGGCTCAGAGAACAACAATTTTTAGACAAGATATGTCTGCATCTTGTACTCTGAATAACTACTAGGAAGACAACAATACACAATGTATTAATTATTGTAACTCTCTTACTAGCCTGTTTTGAAGCTGTCTCATGGCTGTTTCTTCCTCATTAAAATAAATAAATAAATAAGATTTTTGATTAAAAAAATAGCAGATAATATTTGCTTCTGTCATAGCTGATGAACGACTTTCACTATGTAAAGAACTTTAAAAACTCAATAACAAGACAACAAAGTTATGGGTAGACTATTTCAGTAGAGAATGTGTGGATACTACTAAGCAGATGAAAAGATAGTCATCACCCTCAGTTATGAGACAAATGTAAGTAAAAACAACAATAAAATACCATTACAGATTTATCAGAAATATAAATATCAGAAAGTAAACAATGTCAAGTGCTAGCAAGTATGTGAAGAAACTGGAGCCCAAAATATTGCTGCTGGAAATGTAATGTGAACAATCACTTTGGAAAACACTTTGATGGTGGTTGTTTTTTCAAGTTAAGTATAAATCTGCTATAGCATCTAAATATATCATTATCTACACATCTACCTAAAAGAAACCAAAATATGTGTGTATCAAACCTTCTGAGTCAGTGAAGACAACATTATTATTTGTAATGGGCAAAGACTAGGAAAAAAACAATATTCATCTATTGGTGGATGGATAAATATAATGTTACCTATCCACAGAATGGAATACTACTCAGTAAGACATGAAAAAATTAATTATTATTAACTATAATAATAGTTAATAATGATCATAGTATGATGGCGTATGCCTATAAACCCAGATATCTGTGAGGCTGGAACAGCAGGATTGCAAGTTTAAGCCCAGACTAGGCAATTTAGTAAAAACCATGGGCAAAGGAGATAGCTCAGTGGAATAAGTGCCTGCCAGGAAAGCACAGGGTCCTTAGTTCAATCCTTGGTATCAAAACTACAGCAGAAACAGCAATAATAAGAACCTGTCTCAATATAAAAAATTAAAAATGGGCTGGGATGTAGCACAAGCAGAAGGCCCCAGATTCATTCCATACTGCTGGAAAGGGGAGAGGAAAGGAGAAAGGATTTAACTAAGCAAAGGAGCTGTCAGAGTCACTGAGACTATGGTTTATGCCCTCAGAAGTCAGCATGGACTCATTCTCATGGGCAGAAAGGAGGTGAAGAGCTTAAATAAAGATTGGGAATATGAAGAAAGCTAGGACCATCATCTGTTCTGATTCTGATGGTAAATGTAAGAGGGCACCATGTCACAAGTGCTAATTCTGACAAGCACAGAATCTCCAAGCCTTTGACTGACACCAATCACATTGTTTAAATATCACAACCACAAATGACTAGGCAGTAAATTGCTTCCCTTATGAAATGGAAACAACAAACTGAAAGAGGCGAACTAAATTTCCCAGTTGTATGATAAGCGGAAACAGAATTCAAATCCAGGTCTGTTTGATTCTCAAGCCCTTATTGTTACCCACTATGCACACTGTACAACAGCAGAATACCTGACTATCTACAAATCAGAGAACTTCAGACCACCGTTATAGTCATGGCTCCTGTTGTCATCATGAAGAGCATAAGACAAAAACACAAAGTATTTGGAACAGTTCTGGGCACAGGTCCCATTTAGTCTCTAGTGCCTCTTGGATAGAGGCCTTTCCAACTTGGTGCCTCCAAGGAACTTTCAGTTCAGAATTTAATCCTTCTCCCTGATTATATTTTTAAAACTATCCAAGAAGTCCTGGCAGTGAAAACCCTTGGGTAGAAAATTCTGTCACAGAAATGACGTCAAAGGAGTAGAGGGATGGCTGAACTTAGGTGCTGTCAATTCTTAAATAATATTAACTTGGGTGAAAAGTGGGGCTTAAGTGGGCAGATCTAATAGTATGTAAGAGGCAGGAAAATATGAGCCTAATGAAAGGGCAGCATTAGGAATCACAACTTCAACATTGCAGGATAAGCAACCAATCCAACATGCTCTGTGTACCAGGAGATGGGGATGCAACAGTCTCATGTGCATTCTGATTGAAAATTTAGCTGCATAACCTTTCATGAACTGTTTATCTTATGTACTTATTTAACTAACATTCAAACTGACAAGACTCCTATTTCTAGGCTTCCTTTTTATACTTTCATGTAGGAACGACTGGATGAGGCTCAGATACCACAAACTTTGCATGTTTTTGATTTTGCACACAAACTGAAGGTTAGAATTCTAGTCTGTGTCCTCAGTCATTCAATTTTTTTTAGATCTTTGAACATGACTTCAAACCCTGCCAAAGCACAACCCAAATACAGACTTGCATCTATGTCTGTACAAATACGTAAAAGAAATGAGTATGTCAACTTTCAATGGATACTAGCCTAACTGAAGCTTTAACTACTGTCAGGGAACAAAGGCAAGCAGAGCTAACTAAGACTTCTTTGTTCAAGGGTAAGAAGACATTCGGAAAGCTGAGGATGTAGTACAATGGAAATAAACTAGACTTTACTGGCCTCTGAAATCCACGCCAACTTCTTATTGTGATATTCCACCACATTTATGATAGTACGCAGCTACATTAAATATCTAATTATATTATTGAAAAATTTTTAGCTTTGTTCCATGTACACACGTCTTAAAAACAATACTATAATTGCATGATTTTTAGCACTTTCATATTATCTTATTTTACTTTCACCAAGGCTCATTAAAGAACAGACACCATGTAGAACTACCTGTATTTCACAGGTGAAAAAAAATGAAACTGGAGATTTTATTTCTGCAACTGTATGCATTCAGCAAACCTGAAAATCTAAGCTCCAGGTCTGGTGCTCTTTTATTAATATTATACCACCTTAAATGAGGAAGACACATGTGCTTTCTCTGTAACATAGGGCTGATGAGATAGTAAATATTTGCTCACGTTACTCGTCACTCTATTCTGCCATTGGTGGATTAATCTGTGGCAGAGAAAGTAATCATATTTAAATTTGCACTAAGGGTCTATTAGACTTCAGACACAGTATAAGTTGGTAGCAAACAATCTTTCAGCTTTCAGACACTGTAGTGACTCTTCAAACTGTTTCAGCTCTTCAGAGAATACACAGTCTCCTTTGTCCACATGGCAGGTTCAACCAGTATCCTCCCCTGCCACCTGCTCACACAAATGATGCCAATTCACTGAGGGTAAGAAACCCAAAATCCAATAAAGACACCAAGGTTTTCACATAATTAGTATACTTAGCTCCTGTTCCCCCATTCTCCGTCAACCTTTCCTAAGTCCAGCTATTTTGTCTCTACATTCCAATCTTTCAATTCTGAATGCTTTTCCCCCTGCTGGGTCACTCTGGAAATATTGTAATAGGTGTTATGACAGCTTTTCACCATGATATTTCACCAAAACAAAAAGACATATAGTCACCCAGAACAACACACAATCAATTTGACTGGAATAGTGTTTGTTGTGTGGGCACTGGTTTGACTCATCCACCCTTTCTCCAGCTGAAAAGTCAAAATTATTGAATTTAACACGAACAAGGTCTAAAGTGGTAGATTATAATTTCAGGGCAATTGTGTTAGACTCTGAGAACTCATATTACAAGGCCACCATCACAGTTGTGCTGCATCGGAAAAAGAAAACAGAACATGATCTATGAGGTACCCAACACCTTCCCCCTTTGCTGCCCAGTTCTGTGTCCTGGTTGCCCAGTTATCACATCCAGTGGCACTTTCTTCTGCAAATCTTACTGCCTTGTTTATAGTCTCCAAACAAAATCTCTCTATTCTAGATCCTGTCCATTCAAAGAATTGTGTTTTGCCATTCTACCTGACAAAAGTTAAGATACGTCTACATACAGGGTACCTGTGTACCTAGTTTCCATACTAGGTAACCCACATTAGTTTATTTTTATTTATTTTTTTTTAATTTTTTTTTCTTTATTTGTTTATTCACTTATTTTCATGGCCGGCTCAGCCCGCCCCGAGGGCAGGGCTGGTGCAGCATGTGGTGCCGGGGGATCGAACTGCGGTCCCTGAAACTGCCCAAGCTTTCCCAAGCAGACGCTTTAGACCACTGAGCCATCCCACCGGGCCCCACATTAGTTTAACAAAGCTTTACTAAAGTCTTTATATTAAATTAAGGGCACAGACACAAAGGTTAAAACGTCAAATAATGTGACAGGGGAGGGAGTCTCCATCACGTCTTTCTTTTTCAGTGTTAGACTCTGGATCTTCACTGGTCATGAATTTTTCAAGACTGAGCACAAACTTTTGGTCATCCTGCCTCAGCATCCCAGAGTGCTGGAGTTACAGGACTATGCCAGCATCATACTTTCAGAACTACCTTTCTTCCTTTCTTCCACCTTCTTTCAATATCTGTCACCTCCAAATAACCATATAACAGTAAGTCCTGGGTAATGTTTGTTCATCAAACTTGCTCAGCAGCACAAGTCCCTTTTGTAGCCATTGTTTTTTTCCATATTTCTGTTCAAGTTAAGCCAGACAAAGTTCATGTAAGTGGAGCATATGCCAGGCACCCTCTTTGTGCTGACCTAGACTCCTTGACCTGACCACAAAAACAGAGGGATGGAGGGTTGAAGCCTGTAAGTCCTTTTCAGGTGAAAATGACATTTAGTTGTGAAAATTTTAAAAACACCCTCCATCACCATCATGAATTTACTTTAGACTCCTTTAACCCAATGGCATTAAAAAATGTACACACATTTTGGGTGATAAACAATCTCAAGGGATTGGATGTGGCAAAATTTACTCCCAAAGGCACCTGAGCTGGGTAACAGCTGCTGAACTGACTGGGTTTATGAAAACTCTGTTCTAAACAGCCTTCAAAAGACAGATAGCCACAGCACCCAAGCCAGATCGGTGGAAATTGCTGCCATGTGCCATACAGCAGTGGTTCTCAACCTTTCTAATGCCATGACCCCACAGCACAGTTCCTCATGTTGCAGTGACCCCAAACCAAAAAATAATTTTGGTGGCTACTTCAAAACTGTAATTCCAAATAAATAACATTTTCCGATGGCTTTAGGTGACCCTTGACTTTTGGTCGTTTGACCCCCACCGGGGTCGCGACCCACAGGTTGAGAACCACTGCCATAGAGTGTTTCTTTGATCCTGTTGGCTTTCACTTACTTTTAGTAGCATCTCAAACTCCTGAAGTCCTGGTGGCGAGTTTCATCAGCACCCACAGGCCAAGAACAGCAGTCTTAGCACTCTGTGGACACTCCAGAGCCCTCATTGCCCTATTCATAATGATTCTTCCTAAACCTCCCAGTTCTTATTGCAGTATTTCTTTCCCTTTACCCAGTGCTTAGCACTGCCTTTATTCCTTACAATAAAACATCATCCTGGCATCCTATGCAAGATACAGGATGGCCTTTTTCTCATCCTGTGGTGGGGCTGTGAAACTGGGCTTGGTACTGCAGCCATGTCCCAGGATTCCACCACAGCTTACCATAGGTCTCAAGTTGACCAGAGAATTCACAAGCTGGCGTACTAAATACTTATTCTCTTCCCCTCCCTTTCAAAACAATGTTCAGACCTCAATGATCATTATTTAGCCTTGCTGCTCACATTTATTACTAACAATTTAGAGCTCTTTTAACAAACAAAATAAAATCTTACAGAATACAAAGTCCTAGACATCAGACTGACAAAATATCAAGCGATTATCTCCATAGCATCAGGAAAACTAAAGAGCTGACCTTGTAAGAGTAGAGCAGTGCCACTCAAAAAAAGTGTCCTTGCACTCCAAGAGAATGGCCTCCACAGACCACGGCTATCAGGACTTGATGGCATTAGTCATACCCAGCTTGTCCCTCTGCTTCATCTTGGCCATGAAGGAGTAATAAATACTAAAGGAAAACAAACTGTCTCAATAAACCATTCTGAGGTAAGATATTATTGGCCTCCTGCCCACACCGTGTACAATCCTTTCACAGACCAAGCAGTTGGGAAGAGGATCACAGTGTTGTGAGAAGCTCACAAAGACAGTGTCTTTGCATGTTTCCAGGAAAGGTGAGGGGCAGACGAAGATATCAAGTCCTTTTTCAAGCCATAGTGATGTCCGTCATTAGTTTATCATTCTCAGAGGGATTTTAATTTTATTATGAAAAGGCATGTTTTAAGTTTCTCACAGCACTAAATACTAGGTCTGTGTTGTCACAAGCAAATTCCAAGGACCCAAGAACTCCCTTTGGAGAGCTGGAGGCTGCAAGGTACATACAGAAATCTTCAAGACTCACTAGCTTACATCACACACGTAGGCCGAGGAAGTGAGTTCTGCAAGTGTTGCAGAGCTAAAAGTAGAAGTAGATTATTGGAATTGAAGTTAGAAAAAAACTTGGAAAGATTTTCTTTAAGAACTCAAAAACAGAAGAAAGAATTACGATTATTATGGGAACTGGGGCAGGAAGTGAGAGACAAGAGAGCAGCTTCCTAACCCAAGTCAAAAGTTTCAATAAGACAGTGAAATTTGAAAAGAAGTCAAAATAGTATAGGCAAGATATATGAATATCTGAGAAGAGGTAGGTTACAAGTGTGGTCATTCAGTGTCATTATAACCTTAGAAATACTTTGGATACTTCAAAGTATTTTAGAAACACTTTACACAGCATTTTCACAAATACTTGGACCCAAAAATATTCATCAATTCATTAAACACTTATTAAACACTATGTATCAAATTGTGTAGGCCCTAGAGGCGGGTTCTAAGATGTAGTTTATGGCATTAAAGCAATTCATAGGAAGAGGTAGAGACAAAACAACTTGCAACCAAAACTACTGTTAAGTTTTAAGAACTTTGTCCCTTCTAGTGTTAGTTAAGGACGTTCTATATATGCTACACTGTGCTGGGCATTTGGGTGGTGGTGGATTACTGAGAAGTACGATAATCTATTTGAAAAGATAATACACACATTGAACTCCCCTGCTAACTAATAAAGGGCTGGGGAAGCTAAGCACCAAATACTCCAGGTACACAATAAATCGAAAGAAGATAAGCACAGTTCCTGAAGTTGGGATTTGAGTTGGCTAAGCACGAAAATTATTTGAACACCAACATATATCATTTGGCCTCTTCAAGGTGTGTAGCTATGTCTAACAGATGTAATTGCAACTGTCATCATCACTAATGCTCCTAGCCTGAGAATAGGTTTGCAAATTTCCAGCACACCTGATGTAGGCTTAGTGAATTCAAGTTTTCAAAGTGCTCTAAAGCACAGGGTCTCCTTTACTCCTCTCAGTAGAACTATGCAGTGGTTACTGAAAGGACCATGGTCCTGGTGACAAAAAAATCGCACAGGTCAGTCTCCAGGAGGCAAAGGCAGTTAGAAAACTTCCCAGGTATGTCACTCTCCTCATAAGTGGTCCCTCTGTCCTAATATAGAGAACATTCAGTCTCATTCTGGAGTGACCAGTGAGACTCCCAAATCCATCTTGTATAAAAATAAACTCTAGAATTTTTACCCAAACTCAAAGCTCAGCCATTCTAGCCCTTCTTCATCAATAGACATAAGCTGCTTTTCAGTGAGTTCCTTGCACTTACCTTGTCTTCTGTCAGCAGCCAGAAGCTAGTTTTTTTGGTTTGGTTTGGTTTGGTTTTTAAATCGGGAATAAGATTCAAAGAGCCTGCCCTGCAGCAATCCCATATAGCACTTCTTTGTCAGAATCTTAATGATGTGTCCTAAATACATAAGAGACCATCTCCAGCTATAAAAGTGAAGAGCTTCCAGAGGCCTGACGAGTTCCCTGACCCCAGACCTATTTTTATATTTTGATCTTGGGGACAGTGCTTCATGACTTTTAGAAGCCTTAAGTTATCCCTGGGGTTACAGAGCAATAGCTTCACCAGTCATAGCAAGACTTAAAATGGGGCAGCCAGGATCAAAGTAGCCAACAAACTAGTGCATTAGCCAGTGGCCTCAGCCTCAAAGAACCGCATTAAATTGCATTGTGCAAATGGTGAAATTCTTCTAGTGAAAAACGTCAGCACTGAAGGCTTTTAATTTTGTACATCTGAATAAACATTTCAACAGCGACTCCATTTTGATATAAAATGTAGGCATGGCAGTTTAATGTCTGCTCAAAATACAGTGAAAATAACACAGTTTGCATTTTATTTATGATTGTACTTAAAATTGCCTAACCCCCAAAGTTCAGTGTTCCATGCTCCACATTTTCCCCAGGATGATATTAAAGGACTTTCCCCTATTCAAACAGGGAGCATGGCTGAGAGAATGTTTAAAGAAAACTCAGAGAAAAAAGGAAAAGAAAAAACCCCAGAGTCTGGATTAAAAATAAGGTAGCACAGGGAGGTTTCATCAATGAACTGACACTTCATTTTCCCTTCCATTGTCTGTCTTCCCAAAGAGCAGGGGACCAGAGACTGGGATGATCACATGAAGGCGGGAAAAACACAACTGTCAGGCTCCAGGGACAAAGCCTGCCTTTACAATACCATTCCTTAAATCCAGACATTAGAGCCGAAGGAATGAGAGAAAAGCAACTCACTCACGGATAGCTTACTGAGGATACTGCAGAAGATTATGCTAATCTTCTCTTCATTGTCCTCTGCAAAATGTTTTCATATCAAGCCTTTTATCTGGGGAAGAAGAGATGCCCAACCTCTCAACTCAGTAACAGCCAGCACTTTCTGTGTGGTTTCTGCGTAATTAACACCAGCACTAGACCTTTTCATTTGTGCTACTCAAGCTTAGGGTCTTTTGAGGGTGTCCACAGGGGAGCGGCCCTCACCCTTTGCCTGTGGCCCTGGAGCCACAGCGTATGCTTAGATCTGCCTGCCATCTGTTAATGGCAGAGGGAGCAAGACTTGAGCTAACTTTTCCTTGACTACCAGGGAATGTAAGGGATCAGATTCAGCAACATGAGAGAAGTGAATTATTTTACAAAACAATGTTTAAAATAATAAAAATAATAATAACCTGAGAATTCAAGCTAACTGCTTTATTTTCTACATGAGATTCATAATTCATTATAACTTGTTTTCATTCAGGACTTTCCTGGCATGAAAGCACTCACTTAAATGATAAATGAACTAAAGGAATGCTTTCTTTTTTTAAAAAAAATAAAAAGCACTGAACTTTAATATCCACTTAATATTCTTTAAAAATTGTACTACAGATAAGTTACATATAATTTCCTGGCTTCCCCAAGCCTATAAGAAGCCCTCTCAAGAACATAAAATTTAAGGTTGAATTTTCTTCTCTAACTAATTACCCTGGCTTTTGTTGGCTTGGCTCAAGCTCATATGAATATCATAGATGCCAATCTTCATAACAATGAAAGTCAAGAGAAAGTATCCAGGAGAAGCAGATATCTAGCATAGTTGGTGTGAGAATTTAGTCCTCAAGTTTCCCAGGGACTTTTAAAATAAAGGGTTAATTCTACATAAAAATATATTTTCCCGCAGATGGATTCCACCAGCCTAAAAATAAAGAATTACTGCCACTTTTTTTTTAACTTGTTCTCTGAAAAACTTTTTTATGCTTAGTAGACAATGTGTTTTCTAACAGAATCTACATGTTGATCCTCTTCAAACTAACTTTGTGATTTGGGGTCAGGTAAGCTTAGATCCTTCATCATATAACAAAATAACTTCAGATCATAGGTTTCTGAACAGGCAACAAAAGTCTCCAAGAATATAATCCCTATTCCTTCCTTTTTTTCTTGGGGGGGGGCAGGGTCTTGTATGAAGTTCAGGCTGACCTTGAGCTCACTTTTGTAGCCCAGGCTGTTCTCAAACTTGCACCGAGCCTCCTGCTTCAGCCTCCCAAGTGCTGGGATTACAGGCATGCGCCACCATGCCCGGCTCCATTATTCCTGAAGAGTGTTTGCATGTATCGGTTAGCAAGATGAAAACAAAACTTGTGAGGGAATTCTTTCAAATCTTCTGGTGTCTTGGAACTACAGAAATAAAATAAAGAAGAGGTTTTGGCTGATGATAATTTGGAAAACTCAGTTGTGGTTTTGTAATTCTCTGATATGATCAGCGTCCTTGCCCTGATGTCACAGCATTCTTAGTAGAAAGTACCAGATTACTTTCTGATGCCCCCTCTGTGGGTCACATGTTTGGCAGTTCTGTGCTCTTAACAAATTTGGGTGAATTAATTCAAACAGATGAGTTAGCAGGGCCTCCAATTATCTGGGATAGGAGTGGTATGAACCATGACTTTTTGCTTCAAAACTATATTCCAGCTCTGAAGACCTAAAGAAGTCACTGTCCCTAGGTAAACTACACAGGGTGAGCCTGTTTCAGATCAGGAACTGTGCATCCATAGGGACTGGTAAGTGTGTGCGTGCCATTTGCTGCGGCAAGGGTGCCAGGTCAAGGCCAGAGAGTTTGCTTCTATGATTCCAGAATTCTCTCGTGTTGGAGTCACACTAGCTAGACTGAATGCTCTGTCTTCCTAAAATGTCCCTTTCCTGATTTTTATTACTCTCTATAAAAGAAAGAAAAAAAAAAGAAAAAAAAAAACACCATACAATGCCAATGTTAATTCCTATTAAAAGGTTTTTTAGAGGAAAAGTAAATGCTATTTTGGTAGATTTTATTTTGAATTTCAGAAATCTATAAATTCTCCTGCCCTACCGGCCCCACCTCCCGGGCACACTAAGATGGCAATTGAAATTGGGCATGGTGGAGTGCGCCTGTTATGCCAGCTGTTAGCAGGCAGATCACTACAAGTCTGATCTAATAGTGAGACCCTGAACACCCTGTAGACCCTTCCCTAAAATACAAACAAACAAAAACAATCTACAAACTCAAAACGTAAGTGTATCTTTCTTCATAATGACATTGAAACGAGAAACTTAAACTTACAAAAACCTGTAAGCCTAAACAAATATAAAACATTTTCTCATGAAATTTTGGTGAAAGCTAGTGATGACAAAGACAAAATAGATGCAACTTTAATACATTGTCTATTTCTTCTATGGGGAAAAAAAACATTGTTGTTGTTTGTATTGTTCATATGTGTTAGACTTTCTATAGTATCTAAACTGATATAGTTTGTCAGTGTTCTAGGAAATTAGGGAGTCATTCCCTAATCGTCTAAATTCGCTAGAACAAATATATAAATCTTTGCAGTGAAAGACAGGGACCTTCTACCGTTAGGATAACCTTTAACAAATAAAAAATCTAATGTAAGAGGTCACTTGCTTTGTCAATTTTGTGTGATTAAATTATTCGAGGACGGTTCAATTTTGGAAAAATTGCATTGCTGTGAAAACACCACTTACTGACTGCCGAGAGTTGTACTTAGTATAAGCTGTTTAGACCACATGAAATCTGCTCTACACTGTTAGATCTTTACAAATTTCATGAAATCTTTTTCGGATATCCAAAAAATCCTGAACTGCTTGAATCTATTGTCCCCCAGCACTGGGGACTGACCCATAATCTCTTTCCCAGCCAGGATACCAAATCTATACCCAACCTTGTCACTGATTCCGGCAGCTGCTTAAATTCACCCAGAGGGGATGGCAGCAATCCTACTTCTAAAAGAACACCACAAGGGCTTACGTTCACGATGCCTTGAAGAGAGCCTGAAAGGAAGGTCAGAGGTGAAGAAAAGATAAAGTGCCAAACAAGAAGATCAGTAACATAGGCCCTTCTTGATGAAATCCTAATGCCTGATTCTTCAGGATGCAAGCTTCATAACTTCATTTCAAAAAGCCTCACTTTGTTGGTCTATGTGCCTGTGTGTCCATGGATTTGTGTCTGTGTCTGTGTGTGTGTGTGTGTGTCATGTGGATTTTTGTTTTGTTTTTAGGTCGGATCACTGTGCATCTAAAAGCTGCATTCAGTTGTCCTTGTCCCAAGTACTTTGTCCTACACAGGCTGCATTACTCTTGTAAACAGAGACTGCATCAAAGTGAGAGCAGAGAGAGTCACGTCAGTGGATTAAGGTCTTCTGCATGATAAAGTGGCTACCTAGGGGAGGGATAAACTTAATATGTGAAAGAATGTTATTGAGAGGAATAAAGTACCAAAACTCTGTCATTCTCTTCGTAATGTCCTAATCTAATGCCTGACACTGGGGCCTTAGGCCAGGGTTAGTGTTAATCAATGAAATACCCATCTGTGTTCCCTGTCCTTATCGCTATTTAAAACTAGCCTAAACTCAATTATTGTCCCTTGGAGACCAAGATGAGATATTAAGTTGATTGAAAGGAATTGTGCCCCACAAAGAAATCCCAGTGTTAAGATGCAGAGGTGTCAACGTTGCTAACTCAATTTCAACTAAACAGAGATTAAATGCTAATTCTTAGAACATAAAAAAGTTGCACAGTCGACATCTGGCTTAAAACCTTTATATGAAGACAGCTAAATTCTGATAAGGAGAAAAATCAAGTTAGAACACATTGTACTGATCAAAACAAAATCAATTGTTTATATCTCCTGTATCACTTATAATACAATAAGTATACAAGGCTGATATTAGGTTCAAACAAGGCTTGACTTTAAGATCGTAGGCCAAATAAGAGATAAATATTTTCAGATGCATAATTGCTAGAATCATAATGACTCTGGAAGAATTATATAGTTTAATCTCTAATTAACTGAAGTGTGTAGCCCCCCCTACTTATAATTTAATAAATTTTTAAAAATAGTAAGAGGCAAGTGTTAGAGGATAAGCACAAAATATAATCTTATTGCTTAAGAATGTTTTTATCAATCTTTCAGTATAAAATGGTAACATTTAATTACTCTGTACTTTGTTTTGTGCCTAATTGTAATTAAGCAGATTGATTCTAGAACAAATTTTCTAAAAACAGCACCATGGTATAGTCACATAATATGTATAGGAAATTTTGAAATAAATGAAAAGCAGGATATTCTTTAAATGTGTGAAAAACTTGGTTTAGAACCCTACTGAGAAGCTTTTATTATGCTTTGTTTATTATGCTTAAAGTTATAGATATATTTGAATATAAATGGATCTATGATACCTTCCATAAGTTATTGACAAAGTTATTGCTAAGAAGCATATATACTAACTGCTAATATAAAGAAATCTTCACTCCTTGTTGGAATACTGGCCTGAATAGAAACCAATTTAATATCAATTATTAATATAACTTATAATAGATGTGTTCGTAGCTCAAGAGTAGACTCATATGTCATTGATACAGAATAGATGGACCAGAAATATATAACATGAATATGTGATTGTAAAAAGAAGGTAGGAAAAAAAAGAAAAATACTCAGTAAATAATGCTACTGTACACCTAGAAAAGAAGTATTACATAAATTCCAGATGAAAAGAAAGAACCCAGGCCTGGCGAGACAGCTCAGTGGACTAAGCACCTGCTTAAGCAAGCACAGGGACTAGGGTTCAATCCCCAGTACCACATGCCATGCTGGCCCTGCCCTCAGAGCACACTGAGCCAATTAATGGAGTCTGAGCATGGTGGTGAATGTCTCTAATCCCAGCTGCTGTGGAGGCTGAAAACAAGAGGAACATTACAAGTCTCACTTGCATAGTGAGACCCTATACAAAAAAAAAAAGAACCTAAAATATATAAATAAACAAATAAATAAATAAATAAATAAATAAATAAATAAAATTTCAATTGACAATATTTACTGAAGGAATGGTCATTATATATAAACAGGTGATACTGCCTTTTGTCATCACTTAATATTTCCCTTCTATAGGGAATGATTCTTACCTCATCACTAAATGTTAATACTTTATATTAGTAATTATATATTTTTTAAAAAGTGTCATACATTGCCACCATCAGGAGTAATATTCATAAGACTGAAGGGATTATTCACAGGATTCATAGGATTATTAAATGTTTGGCCACCTGGGAAATAATTCAGAATTATAAAATAGAAGTTAGTGGTCTGGTACAGTTTTCAAACAAATAGAAAGTTAGAAGTCCCTCAAAAAAGCGAACTTAAGAAGCCAAAAACTGTGTTTGGAAAATTTATAGACCACAGAAGAACATGACAGAAGATGGCTCTTTCCTAAAGTGATGACAGATCAAGGCCAAAGAAAATTACAAAATGTTCGTTATAATGATCATCCTGGAGCTGTAGTAAACATACCACAGAGTGCGAGGGCCTTTATATGCCATATCTCACTCAGTTCCCCTCATTCAAAACTGCAAGATAAATTACTTGCACCTATTATTACGCAGAAGAGTAAAGTAAGACAGAAATAATTAAATATGTTGGGTCAACAAGGAAGCGAGTGATGGAAGACAGCTCACACAAGCAGGAAGCTTCATCGAACTATTTTTAGAAACGAGAGGTTCTAAAGAACTATGTATGGTAAGTTAAATCCTCCAAGGGGTGCAGGCTTTTTCCTTTCAAATGTTTCACAGAAGGAAGCTTCTAATCTCTAATTCAAGAGTATGAGTAAGCAGTGGTACTACTTATTGTATTACAAAAAGTCACAAGTCATATTGGATAAAATAGAATAAAGAAAACATCATTACAACCATTATATTTCCAAATCTAATGATAAAAATATCCTGTGGAGTGTAAAAATCAGAATTCCGTACAAAACTTCTTGAAAATTCAGAAAATTTAAGTATTCATTTTACAGTTCAGCTTTTACTTAACATTATCTCTAGTCAAACCAAAATTCAACTAGTTGAATATTAGCATCTTAATCAAATATAGAATTTTCAAGAGCTTTGATTTTATAGGATCTCTCAGGATGACTGAGAAAATGGATGCCTAGGTCAGATGCTGAATAGCCTGTATATATATATATTTTGCTACTTCAAAATAATCTATCCTTGTATCACTTCTAATTCTGTCTAATTCTAATTAGCATCTGGCTCCTTAGCGCAGCAGCCAGCAGCTGGCACATGGTATAACTTTTGAGGAAGATGAAATGAGAAAAAAAGCAGAAGTTAAAATGACACTTGGAAGGGGCTAGGGAGATAGCTCCGTGGCACAAGTGCCTGCCTGGCAAGTGCAAGGTCGTGAGTTTGAACCCTGGTCCCACCAAAAAAAAAAAAAAAAAAAAAAAGACACTTGGAGATCCTGCCTAACTAGTTGCCCGTATGGTTTTAGGAAGTTCAGCCTGGTCTCCTAAAATCTTAGCGTCAGATAAATAAGGAGAAAAATAGAAAATAAGGAAGTAGGAAGTAGGGAGCTATTTTCAAATGGATGGCAAGAGCGATAAAAGGAATTGAAAAAAAGAATTTAAGGGGAAGTGATGAAACCAGAGCTTTTGTAAATGGGGGGGACACCAAGGAAGAATGTGAGGGCACAGGAGCGGGACGAGGGATGGAGAATGGAAAACAGAGAAGGATTTCAGATGTGTTTAGTGTGTGTACCAATTCCCCAGGATAAACGTGATCATTGTGTACTGCAATTATGTCCTAATAAAAACAACTCTCAACTGTACTGAGGTAAGTGGTCAAGTGCTCAAAGCAAAGGAAAGTAAATAGGAAATACATTCCAGTGTGCTTATGCTAACATGCAAAATGGTAACTCCAACCGTCTCAGAATGATGCAGAGCACACTGCATGATTGCATGATCCTATTAATGTATAATAAATATGAAAATTACCTTTATAAAACCTAGTCATTCAAGCACAGCTGCTATCAGGGCGCAGCATCCTGCGCCAGCGCCAGCAAAACAAGAGGTCTGAAGTCAAGAGCAGCCAATCGGGCCTCCAAATGTCAGGTTGGAGAAAAAGAGAAGGAAGAATTGTTATGTTTCAGGGACTGAAGTGGGAGCTGAAGTGCTCTCCCTCAATTAGGTAAAGTGTGGTGCGGCTGATTAACCTGAATGTCACCTTGGTAACCCAAGAATTACACTGGAAATGAAATATGTTCACTGATCGGTACCTTTAATCAGACAAGAGCCGTACGAGCACTTTGAGCAAGAGAGCCATAGTCTTGGGTTTCTAGCACTTTAATCATTCATGAAGTAACAGTCTTGTTTTTGACAAGAGGCAAGCCTGGCCACTAGTTCTTAAATAAGCAGTAACAGAACATGCATTTTAGCGTACCCGTGGAACATCTAAGGCTTCAGCCCCAGACTCGATAATCATAAAATAGTGCCTATGGAACAGAGTTCCTGTAATACTGACTGACATACACAAAGCAAGATTATTAAGATACTTTGTGACTTTTCAGTGCAGCCTATTTTATGTAAGGCTAAGTTCCTCCAATATTTTTTTCAAGTATTGCTTTCCTTCTTCAAATTTCTATCTATCCAAAGGAAAAACACCACTGACATTTGCTGTTGACACTCTTTCCCTCTGTATTACCTGTCCTTCAAGAAGCTTCCACAGAACAGATAAAATATAAATCCTTATAGTGCATGTGTGTGTGGCAGGGGGCGGGGGGTATGTGTTAAAATTTCCCTATAAATAAAACCAGTATCTTATGGGGAAAAACCCAACAACAATTAAGTCTGATTCCATTGCTTTCTTACACTTTTACTGAATTCTGAAAGTCTCTCTTGGGCTTTGAGGGCTCTGGGAGCACTGACAAACATTTAAAAACTAAATGAGCTTTTCAAGTACTGCAAACCCTGCCTCCAGGACATGTTTGTGACCATCATCTTGAACTTGTGTCTAAAGAGTAAAGTCCTCAGGCTATATTTAGAGCTTTAAAGGCACATTTTAAAATTGATGGTGAGTCTCTTAAAAACTGTGATCAGGTGGGGGGAAGAGGTCACCAGTGTCCCTCTTTGTGGTTGTGGCTTTGCCAAGGGACACCACTTTCAAAGGTTTCAGTGCCTTCAGTTCTGCTTTGGAGAAAGAGGGAGATGACAGACTGCCACTCGAATTCCCTTCTTTCTTGGGGGCCTTTTATTCCTTTAACTCTTAATCATATATGACCTTAAGGCAGTGTTTCTCTATGTAATCTAGAGAATAGTCTGAGAAACATTTATAGGCTGTCTTAGACACAAATGAAATACTACATTAAATAAAGTTTCACATGTTTTTTTATGAAGGATTTTTTGTATTAATAGTCCTTGGTTTTCAGCCAAGCTCCAGATACAGAGAAGGGAATGAAGGAGAGGGAACACCGGGAGGGATGAACATTCCAGACAGCCCACTAGAACATGCAAGGTAAAAGTTCATCTCTCATTTTACTTGGCACTTTGTTTCCCAAGGCCCTGTGATATCTTCTGCACAATAGACCTGGGATATAGTGGGCCTTAACATCACCAATTGTATTCACAAATTAATTGTGCTTCTTATTTTGATTCATGCTATTGCCTTCTCAATATGTGAATGCTTGAAAATGGTGTCATCATTTTCTTTTTCTTTTTTTAATTGTATCACTTTACCTTTGGTAATTCCCATGTTCCTAGGCTTATGATTTAAACAGAATTGAGACTTTGGAACCTTATGTACACTTTGCATTTCTCCACAGTTTACTATTATACATCACAATCCTAGCAATGAGAGAGTATTGCAGAGAATAACAGAAGTAATGGGAAAGATATCAGGAATATTTTATGGCTATGGAAGTTTGGATGAGATTTTGTGAACACATCCCATGAATCAAGTTGTGCTGTGAGCCTTCCATGTTGCATCACAAATGAGCTTCCATGAGCAGTACCATAAAGCCAGGATCTTGCTCTGTTCAGCTATGGTTTCAAGTAGAATGTCAGTCCTTGCTTTATCAATGTTTGACACCAAAACAGAGTGCTACGTGGGAGTGGCCTCAGAAGGGTACACGTGCTCCTGGGTACATGTGCTCCAGTGCATCCATGTCCTGGGTCCTCAGACTCAGTCTGGCAAGATTATTGATTAACTGAGGGCTGGCAGCAACCTGGCAATCCCAGTGCTAAAGTGGTCTGAAGAGGACTGAAGATGATGAGCAGCAGGGTTGGAAGGTCCCTGGGCACTCAAGGTTCTTCCAGAAACATTAGCATCCAAAGGCAATGATAGCATCAGCTGCTAAAAGGATCTGTTTACATTTTGAATGCTTGTTAGTTTGAATTTGTTGAAATCCTAACTCCCAAGGCAGTGTAGCTTATAATCTCTGGCAAACATATACTCATAAAAAGAGCAAATAGTTGTGGAAGGACTTCAGTTCATTTTAAAGAAGAAAAATAAGAAAACATGGTGTCTTAGTTACTCTTCTATCGTTGCTGGGACAAATACCCGACACTCAAAATGAAGGAAGGAAAGGTTTATTACATCACGGTTACTGGAGGTTTCAGGCCATATTCAGCTGGCCCAAGGCTGAGTGGAACAGGACAGAGAGCATCCAGTTCATGGTTGCAGAACAGCAACAATATGGTGGCATAGGCAGCCAATCAATCAGGGCAGCAGAGCAACAGCTCTAGTCTGTCTCTCTGTCTCTCTTTATATTTGTATAAGGCTGTCTGCCTTAGGATATTGGCCCTAGACCACACCCATAGTCCCAGCCCTACTCAGACCAATAATCCCATCAGTACTAAAACACATAATCCCAGTGACTCATGAGTCAAGTCTCAATCTATAGAAATCCCTGCCCAATGACTACATGAGGCTTTGGGGGAACAACTAGACATAAATCATAACACATGGCCAGGGAGATAGCTTAGTGACACAAGCACCTTCCGGGAAAACGCAAAGACCTGAGTTTGATACCTCTTCCTCCAGAGCCAATGCCACATCCACCAGGGCTCATCCTGGAGTCCTCGCCAGGTTCTTTCTCAGGCTTCAGGCCGCTCAGGGTGCTGGGCTGCGGGTGGGTCCCACCGAGCCAGAGTTATCTTTTTCTTGTCCTTGTCCTCATCTGCCTCTCCCTCTCCTGCTTTTCCTCGTCCTCCACCCTCCCCCTGCTTCCAAAGACACTTGATTCCTCACTGTCTTTGTTCCATACTTATGCCAGAGTCTGAATTTCCATTCTTCATGCTTCTCATCTACACCAGTAATGTCACTTCTCAATCAGTTCTACTGTCCTGAGGCAGTGGAACATCACCCATGTACACACACACACCGCACCCATGCCTCACCATGCAGACATAGCACTAACCATATCCTTCTGCTATTGTATACAGTAATCCAAGGTAGCCAATCTATTGCTCTGAGTCTTATTTTTCTGTTATGCAAAGGCCTCACAATTCACCTCCAAATATTAGTAATTCTAATCTTATTTCTCAAGGAAAGCCCTTTCTTCCCTTTCCCTATTTTCTTCCCATTGAGTTCCAGCAATGTGAATTTACTTAAGATCTGCAAACTGGCTGGGAAGAGATTCCACCTGTACATGGCAAACAAAATATTAGCCATTTTTCCAGTTGAAATACCACAACTCCATAAACTATATCTTAACCCCCATATTCAAAACTGCCTTCTGTCCCTGGGCTCCTACAATCCTTTATTTGTATGTCTAGCATAGCATTTATATCCTATTCAAAGCTTTTTATGTGTCAGTCTTACCTCCTACCCTGTCTGTCACTGAAAATCAGACAGAATCTTTTTATATCATCAAACCATCTTACACCATCACATAGTAGGAACTCATTACACATTTATTGAATGGACTTTGGACAAACTGAAAAAACTATGGTTCACAAGAGAATTCATCGTAGGGTCTTAAGCAGTCACCGTTAGACCGGAAAAGGCTTCCACCCAAAGACCAGAGAGGCCCCACCAGACATACACAGGTAAATTCAAATATTACAAGGCTCATATTAGAGAATTTCAGGTGCACTTTTAAAACTAACACCATTAATAAGGATTCATGTGCCAACTTCAGCCAAAATAGGTGTCTTTAGTGCCCTGTTATTCTTCAGGAAACATTGGGGAAAGGAAAAGAAGTAACGAATGAACAATCCACTGAAACATACAGTTTCTAACCACTTCCACTTGCCATGATGTACTGTATAGCAGGTCATTGTTTCCCTTACTTGTTTAGATAGCCTATGCAGTCCTTCCTTTATGAAAGGTGCAACATATACATTAATGTACAGGCAGTGAGTGTTCTCTAATATCCATTTTCCCTTTTTTTCCAATAATGTAAATTTTCTCTGATACTGTAGCTAAGTAAATAACTGCCCAGCAAGGGATGATATTTTCCAGTGTTCTTGTTAATGTAGCTGTGACCTTGGAGGTAATTTAGGCCAATAACATTTAAACAAAAGTGAGTGATTTTCAAGTAACATCCTTAGAGGAAACAGCTTACCATTCCATGCCTTCTTTCTGAGACCATAGCATGATAGTGGTGACCGTGCCTTGGGAATAAGGTCCACATCAGGAAGAGCGTGGCCCAGCATAACACAGAATCCAGCTATTTGGATTACCTTATAGCACAAGGCTTTTGTAGTTTCCTGGGGCAGCTGACATCTCAATTATTTCACAAAAGGAGAAATGATTTTATTTTGTTGCTGCACTTGTTTCATTCTTTGATAATACAGGCTATTACTTTAATTAATGAATGTTCTTGAACATTTTGTGGCACCTCAAGAAGGCTATCCCCAAATGTACGATCTGTCACCTGGGAGGGTGCACCATGAAAGCACTAGTGTGAGTCGGTTTCCCAAAGTAGTCTGCTCCCCTGAAGGAGAAAACAGCTCATGAGGCAAGAATTGTTAGTGCTAGAGAGGAAATCAGAAGCTCCAGGCACATTGGCTCTTGGGCAGGACATTCTGTGTGGCAACACTGTCTCAGAAAAAGACACAGATGGAAAAAAAGAAAAGCATCAAGTGCAGAAATCTTAAGGGCTGAGGAGATTGCTCCATGGCACAAGTGCCTGCCTGGCAAGTGCAAGGTCATGAGTTTGAACCCCAGTCCCACAAAAAAAAAAAAAAAAAAAAAAAAAAAAAAAAAAAAAAAAAAAAAAAAAAAAAAAAAAAAAAAAGTGCAGAAATTTTAGATTAAAATAATTTCTTTCAGAATTTCATCAAATACACAACCATGAAGTTCTTGACTATACTAAAAATTCAACAAGGAAAGGATAAATTTTTTTCTAAACTTTTAGTGTATTACAAGCAAGCAATAAATATCTTTCCAACCAGATAGATATCAATCACCAACTGACAGCAGTGGATCAAGTTTCTATTTTGATATCTCGTTTCTTAAAACCATTCCTCTATTGTAATTACACCAAGAAGAACTTTTGAAAACTATGAAATTGTTTTGAATTTGCTGCTTCCCTGGGTGCAGTGCAATCCTCAAGTGTCTACCTGACAGAGTGACTCAGGAAGCAGCAGGGGGCAGCTGGAATTGCAGGCAACAGACTCCAGAATTAGGAGCAGTTTACACTCTTCCCGATGAAGAACCGTAAAAGGAGTGATGGATTGTGGCACAAAGAGAAGCCTTTAACTAGATTTTGCTCGGCATGGCGTCAAATAAGTAGCATTGGCTGCATTCAGTAAGGTTAAAAAAAAAAAAAAAAAAAGTGTCTGTATGCTGAGATGTCAGCTTGTAAAAGTGTCAGCCTCTAAAATAAATCCGGTAGCAAGTAGAAAACACAAATAACTATACTTGATGCCAACAACACTAAGTAAGAAAAGAAAAAAAAAAGACATTTTAGGGGAAATTTCCTTGTTAACTACACAGTGAGCTGGGCTTAGCAGGAAGAGTCCTCAGACTGACGGGCATGGTTTTCTGGTTTTCTATAAAGCAGATGGCAGAGGCAGGGCTTGAGGGAGAAGGACCAACTACCAAAGGCCATGGGCTTACACCTGCACTGTTCTTGTGACACAAGTCACGTCTCTCAGTAATCTTCACCTCTATAAAGTCCAGTTCTTTCTTAAACACAGCAAACAGAAGTCTTAGTTCCTTTCCTTTCCTGGACCTCAACCACTCTTGTAGTTTTTTGGGTTTTGGTTTTGTAGTTCTTTGTTTCACATAGTTTTTAAGCCTAACTATTAATTGACAGCACAAGCAGAAGTTCAAACTGTAGGGTTAGGGACAAACTGTTACTCAGAGAATAAAGTACAAGTCTTTAGGGAGGCTGGAAGGGGGCACCACCCCAAAATAGATGACCCAATTGTTCTAAAGCTTCCTTCATCATGGATCAAAACAATACATTTTAAAGCATCAAGGCAAACGTCCTTCTTAAAAAATATTTATCTATCTATCTATCTATCTATCTATCTATCTATCTATCTATTTTTGTATTTAATACAGAGTCTATAGGGTCTCACTACACAGAAAGGACTCATAGTGATTCTCCTGTTTTGAGCCTCCCAAGCTTTGGAATTACAGGCACACACCACCACACCCCCTCTTAGTTACCATCTCAGTGCATCCTGGGGGTGGGGCTGGCATGACAGGCCCCAGGGAATCAAATCCCGGTCAATGTGCCTGCCTATGCAGGCACTTTAGTCCACTGAGCTAATTGGCCAGCCCACAAATGTCCTTCAAAGGACAGAAGTAGCAGTTAAACAGAGCAGGTGGAACCATCAGATTTAGGATCAAGAAATCTGGGTTTAAACCCCAGTTAACCCTGTATTAAATGTATGACTTCAACAAGTCTTAGCCGGGCGTGGTGGCTCACGCCTGTAATCCCAGCACTTGGGAGGCTGAGGCAGGAGGATTGGTGTGAGTTCGAGACCAACCTGGGCTACAAAAGTGAGCTCAAGGCCAGCCTCAACTGCATAGCGAGACCCTGTCTCAAAAAGACAAAAAAAAAAAAACAAGTCTCAGTTTCCTCATCTGTCAAATGGGCAGGGGTGGAATGGGCTTTGTTTAGGTCCTCAGTGTGCATACCAACATCTGGACTTTTGCGTGCAGAGCACCTCCTTGGGAGGCTTGATATCAAGGGTCGAACTTGATGAACTTGTACTTGTAGGTTTGTGAGTTTCTTTGGATTGAGTCTCAACATTTGCTGCACTTCTTGCTGGGTAAGTACCTTACCTCTGAGATACTTCTAATAACTATGAGGTAATCATAGTTTAAAGTTTGGGGATAGGAAATCAAAAGCTTAAAATACTTCCCTCCCATCCTCATATCACTTTCCTCAATGATTCCCATTCACCACAAACTCTAATTGCACACATTTTATGTGGTCTAGTAAAACATCCACTTCGTGATATTAGTTCAGGAATTTATTTTCTACTAAGGGCAATCTAAATCTTGTAAGTTCACTCTTGTTTGAGTGATACATTTAGATTAAATTAGTCAGTATGGCTATTATTCAAAACACAAAATATACCTCATTTACAACCTTTCTAATGCCATGACCCTGCAATACAGTTCCTCATGTTGCAGTGAACCCAAACCAAAAAATAATTTTGGTGGCTACTTCAAAACTGTAATTTTGCTACAATTATGATTTGGAATGGCTTTAGGCGACTCCTGTGTCGTACGACCCCCACCCAGGATCGAGACACACAGGTTGAGAACCGTTGCTCTCTCTATATATATATACGTATATGTATATATAATTAATATATATTAATTATAATTAATATATGTGTATATATTAATTATAATTTTCACCTCCTGTGAGCTGATTTGATTCTGCCAAATGACACCTATTATGCAATTTTCCTTTCAAGGCCTTTTAGCCATGACCTCATTCAAGCTTTCTGGTAAAGTACTAATATAAATAACTATCATTAGAAAAAATTTTAGGTCGGAATGGTTGAGTTGGTTGGAAGGCTGCCTGCTTCATCCAGTGATTCATTCATAGTAAATAACATGGCGGGCTCAGGCCAACAGCTTCCCCAGTAACATTCTTAATTTCCTGGTAGACTGATGTTCTCTTTCCTCCACATACTGATTTTCTGTCATGTAGATGTTCTTCCACTAGTACAATCTCAACCTTGCCATCGCTGAGCAATTCTCTATATGTAACGAGACCAATGTATTATGCATGTTTTATTGCTCTAATAAATAAAAGGATTAGCTTGTTTACAGCTGCCAGAGTGGCCTGTTAATTTGACATTTCATTTGGCTATGTATGACTGTAGAGACTAAAGTAAAACTTGCTTTCAATTCTCCAGAATCTTGAAATGAACAGGCTAACTCCTCAACTGTCTAAATTTAGTACTTAACATGAAAAATACAAATACACGGTCACTCACTTTCAGCATCGTTACTAGAGTCTTTTCACTGCTGAACAATATCTTGCTTAGTTGCATGGTTATTTATCCTTATGACTCTCGATTCTCAAGTAAATTCATTACTCAGAAAAAATTCAAAAGAAAATGTACAGTTCTTAAATAGTTTCAAAAATAAAATCTTGAACAGAAGACTCACAACTTTAATGGTTTTCTAAAACTTATTTACTTGTGCCTTCCGAAAAGCACAAGCTAATTAAACAAATCTCCTTCAAAATATACTTCATGATACTGGGTAATATGACACCCATCCCTAAAGCCTCAAGGAAACTTCCTGTAACCATCTAATTCAAACATAAAATTTATTCCAACATATTCCAGTTTCTTAAATATGCTATAATTCCTTTGCTTTTTCCTTTCATCTTCACTTCAAAAATCGTTCACAAACTCTCTCATGCCATTACATCTACAACTATCTTCTTTCCTTCATATGACTTCTTAAAATTTTTCCTATAAGATCTTTCCAGAATCAGTAGTATTTACCCAAACATGACAAAGAAAAAGCTGCCACCTATGAATGACCTTTCAAGTACTTTCCATCATGGATCTGTGATTCTTTGATTTGTTTTTTAATTTTATTTATGTATTTATTGTGGTACTGAGGATTGAACTCAGGACCCTGTGCCCTTTGGTTTTATATATGCACCTAGACATTAACCTAGGGCTGTCGCCTGTAAGAATTAAAAAATAAAAAATAAAAAAAGAAGATGAAACAAATTTGTTAAAATTAAATCCATCAATAGAAAACTAAGCATAACCTCAAATGAGACACTTATTGTAACAGAAAATACCCCCAGCAAGTTTGTTAGTTGACCAAGTGATAGTTCCCATTACAGTTCTGGCTCTTTCTGTCTCTTAGAAAGAGGTGGTCACTGAGATGCATACTGTGAGAACCAGTCAGAAACAGTCAAACACTCTAGCTCTGTATCCCCTTTGAACTCCATGAAAACCTCCCTCCCTAGGCCTTCAAGGCCTGACATTTTCAAGGACAATTGATTCCCTGTCAGTGCCTCTCGACATAAAATACTCCTGCCTCCAAATGCTGGGTGTTGTTTCGGTGTTTCCACATGCTGTTACATCATGACATCAAGAGCTATTATCCTATCACCTTCCTGTCTCCTGTATCTGTAGTATTTTCTGAAAGGCAGGGCCACCCACAAAGACCAGCACCTATACTCCTTTGAACTGTTTTGCATTTCATATGAATCTTGCACAGTTCAGTTTCCTAAACTATTTAAAGGAAAAAGTAAAAAATAAATCTTACATCTTTTCTACAAGCTAACATTTTAAGCATAGCAAACTAGGTTAAAGAAGATACAGGGGAAAACAACCAGTTGTTCACATTTGACACAGACTACAAGAAAAAATGCTCACTGAATGCTTATTGTGTGACAACCGTAGGGCCAAGGGTTTCACAGGCACTGCTTCATTTATTCTCAAAACAGATCCCTGAAAGAGATACTATTGTATCCATATGTCACACATGAACAAACTGAGATTCTAAGAAGTTAGATGACTTTCTCCAGGCCAACCAGGAATAGAAGTGGAGCTTGGATCTAAACCCAAGCCTGTTCACACTAGATCTCAAGCTTCTGCCATCTCCTTAAAATGAGAAACTCTAAGGTTTGAGACTAACATCCAAAGTATTTATTTTGATTCTATCCTCATTGTCAGGTCATTTTTTAATCACACTAACAAACTCCTAGCCTTTCAATTATGGACCATGTATTAGAAGATAATGACAATGACTCCTGCCTCCCAGAATTGCCGAGGTGGATTCAGCATAAGCCCAGCTGCCAGGAATATTACACCATTAAATCAGTGCAATACTAAGCATGCTCCTCACATCATACCAGCCAGGTGGCCCTGTACATATGGCAGCTCTGCTTCCTAGCAGGAGAAACATAGGGGAAATCAACTTGACTGATAGAAAGCAGCAGGCATGTAAATACTTTCACTCAGACAGCAGGAGGTATGTTACCCGTGATGCCCAGGATCCATCATTTGGCAATGAGATCACAAAACTAGACACTGGTTTCGGGAATGCAACAGGAGGATACCACTGTGTACAAATTCACAGTGGAGAAATATGTTTTTATGTTCAGATCCAGGTTATCTGCGGTACCCCAGATCCTCCCTTCTCATCTCAAATCCCCCCTCAACATAATGAGCCAGGAAACTTTCCTTAGCAAGGTGAACAGGTTCAGAGCCCCCTCTTTGCTACTACTTTGGAGAGCTACGATGTCATAGGGTTCATCCCAGTGCGTCCTGGTAGGAACATTTTATAATGTCAAATGCAGCAATGTCAGCAGCCTAACCATGTAAACATGCATAGGGTTTTCTTTTTCTGTATTTTTAGGGGAGGGTCTACAGGATGTTTAGGGTCTCACTACTAGAACAGACTTGCAGTGATAGGCCTGTTTACAGCCTCTCAAGAGCTAGAATTCCAGATTCGAGCCACCACGCCCAGTGTCAATTGCTATCTCAGTATGTCCTGGGGGCAAGGCCAACATGGCAGGCCCAGGGAATCGAACCCCCAACCCCTGTGCCTGCTTGTAAGTGCTTTAATCCACTGTGCTATTTGGTTGGCCCCAGTGTGTGTAGTTCTTATGTAACTTTAAGGTAAATCATTCCTAAGCAGACTGCAGACTGTTCATGTAAACCCAGTCAGGCTGTAAAATGTTACTGTCTGCCCATATAAGAGATGTAAAGACATAAAAATTGCATGAAACGGTGAGACTATGCCATGCCTGGCCCTCAGCCCTTGGCTATGAGTCCACTGAGTCAGTGCAAACACAAATAAAGCTGCTTCCTGGGAAAAAGGCCACAGGGTCCCATCTTTCTTCAAGAAAATCCAACAGCATTTCTGGGCGTTCATGGCTGTGATTTGGAGACAGTGTTATTTCTACCTCCTTTGTCACTGGAGTTGGAACCTCAGTGTACCAGGAAATGCCACCTCGTCTGGCACCAGCAGACCCTTCGATCCATAGCGAAGGTTGGCCTCTCCCACTTGTGCCAGGGTGAGGGCTCCAGGTA
>PVJA010008061.1:0-65958 GCA_004027025.1 Myocastor coypus
CAAGATTACTTACATTCAGTTATTATAAAAAGCAACGCACTAATTCCTGTCACTTTTGTTTTTCTAATGTTTTATTATTTCCTAATTTTTCATAGCTGATCTCTTCCTCTTCTGTATGTAGGATTCCTTGAAGTATCTTCTGCAATACTGAACTTCATTAGGGCATGCTAATTTTGTAAGATCATTATTGCTCCTTCAATTTCGAAGGATAACTTCACTGAACATAGTAAGACAAGTTGTCAGGTATTTTCTTCCAGGGTTTAAACCATATCTTTCCATGCATTTCTGGCCTTTAGAGTTTCTCTAGAAACTGAAGTTATTCATATGGGTTGACCGCTATTAGCCACTTGGTATTTTCTCTTACAAATCTCAGTAGTCTTCCCTTATGTTGTACTCTTCACATTTAAGCTACACTGTTACATGGGGAGGTTCCTTTCTGCTTGTGCCTGTTTGGGGTTCTAATTGGCCCCAGCCTCTGCCTATGTCTTTTCTAAGATATGGCAATTTTCTGCCGTTCAACAGCCTTTTCTGTCCTATTATTTGGACCTCAGCACTTTCTTCCACCACAAAAGTAATTAAGTTTATTCTTTTTATTGTTTCTCACAGTTTTTGGATGTTTGGTTCATGATTTATTATTTTATTAATGTTTATGCATACTAATTTCTCCTCTTTATCTTCAGCTCCTACAATTTTGCCCTTCTGTGTGGTTACATATATTGGGGAGGCTTTCTGCTGAATCTTTAAAAAACTTCAGACACATCTTTATTTTGGCAAGAGAGATCATTACCCTCTTTCTCTCACTCCACATCCACAGAATTTTTGATTTGCTACCATGCTTTACCTTTCCAGGATTTCTAATTGGTTCTTCTGAGAATCCTTATTTCTTTGTGGAATTGCACCACACTTTTTAGCCTTTCTCTTGGTCCTTTCTCAAACCCCAAGGCTCTTTTCCTCTTTCCCCTTGCTCTCTCCTCTTTTTCCTTGCAACTGCTTTTCACATGGCTCAATCCCAGCTCCCAGAGAAGCTGTGATTTGGTTTTTTTGCCACCTTCGGTACTGCATTTTTGTTCTTTCTGAGTTTTTCCACCGATGAATATGTCTTTCTTGCAATGTCTTGTAATACTTTCTCATTTAATCACATAAGAAAAAGGCAAGAAAGATGTGCCCGGTGTACTGTACTTATAAGAAGTTTGTTTTGAGGTGGTGGGAAGAGAGGTACAATTCTAGACAGCCAAATGTTTTCCCTCTGGTTTTTTGACGTGTTTATGCAGTGATTCCTACACTTTTCGTCATGGTTTTAAATAAAGAAAAAGAAGAGAAAGCAAGAAAAGTAAAAAGAAACAATGCTGACTTTATGCTTGGCGGTAGATTGTCAAATGCACCCCCATGCCTCACAATTGTGTTTCTGTGGTGCCTATGCTCATGAAGTGTCAATCCTCTCCAGCACACTACAAAGGAAACTTGCCACCTCCCAGCGAAGTCCCCTCTGTGTTCTGCATGAGGGCTCAGCAGCCCTGTCTCATTGCCACTCTTACAGTTGTTCTCCACTTTCTAGAAATGAATCGCAACTACTGATCTATCGAGGACCTCTTGCTTGTACACTTTGCCAGTGTGAATCCTTTTTATTTTCTTTCCCCAATGCCTTTAATTTCATTGGATTGAGGTTTCTAGAAGGATAAGGGATAAACCTATGCATTACCATATTACCACTCCTATCGCCCTACCCAGCTGCATACACACCTTACAATTCTGCTACAGCTGTCACTGTAGAGCCATTTGCAGGCCCAAGATGGTGGTGAGTACCTGACTCAACGTCCTGGTGCCCATAGCGAATGCACAGCGCTGCTCAGCAAGGCAGACAGCACCCAGCAGGAGCACACATGGTCATGTGGCCCAAAGACTTCCCTGCAGTGCTGCAGATCCCGCTTTAGGTCTGCATTACCCCAAATGGCTCCACACGCCTGAAAATAGCAGCACCTGCCATGGGGAAGGTCACAGGCGTCTTCTAGGGATCTGATGAAAGCAATGCTGCCCCATCATAGAAACGAACGTACATGTAGAGCTTGTGACACAACTACACAGGATGGAAGGGAACTATAAGACCTATCGTACTTCATGGAGCTCAGGTCTTTGCCTATAATGCTGCTCGGGATCGCTTGTCCTAAATGAAGTCTGCTAGATTGGATGTGAGCTGGCCTGTTTCTACAGATTTTAGGCCCTGCCCTGAAAAATTAGACAAACAGGTGATTAGTACTGTGAGTGAAGAAGGTACACCTCAGGATGATGGCATAAAGTCTCTTAAATTAAATTATTATTCATCTCTTGATGCTGAATTTTTCTTATACAACAAAAGTTTTCTTCTTCTTTTTTTCTGTGAATTTGATGGTTTTCTTCTTTCTCATTTTGCTTTAACGCCACAAGCAGCATGAAGAAAGCCATTCCTGCATGTTCTCCAAAGGAGCTCAAAGTTGAATGTGGAAACCACCTTCAGGACTACTGGCTTTAAAACGTGATCTTAGCTTTTTTGATGACAGAACCAAGGAATATCAGATGCAGTCTTCTGTCGTGCTCCATCCACACAGGATCTCTTGGAATGAGACCAGTCAGGTGGATTGCATTGCATCTGCTGGTCAGGTTCCAGGCAACACAGAAAAGAGATTCCAAACCTTGGCTACTGAACTCTATGGAGTCTGCACACAGGCACAAGTGAAATGTCACCAAATCCCCCAAATTGCACACAAAATCTGGTTGTGTGCTTGTGGCATTGTTCTAAGGCACATCTCCACTGTGCCTCCAAGAGTCAGCAGATTATCAAAGGTAGTGACAGCTAGAAAGCTAAAACCCACCCACAGAAAAATAAAACCAGAACAGAAGCAAGGATGCCGGTTCTGGACCTCCAAGAAACTCACTGTTAGGATGCCCCCATCCTGGCTGTTTAGCAAAGTCAGACACCTTCTGCTCAGCTCCACAGCCCAAACCTGCAACCACCAGGAAAAAGGAGAAAGAGAGCTCAGTGTCCTGTGATTGAAATCCTCTGTGAGGCTTCTTCTGAGCAACCAAGCAGACCCGCCCACTCGCTCTTGCCACGTGCTGCCCAGATTTCTCCCACAGCTTCCTTCACTACTCCTATTTGGCTCTATCTTCAACTCCCCTAACTCTGGCAATACTTCCACAGCAGGGGCTGTATTTTATTTGACTTTGTAAATTCAACCCCTGATCCTATGTTCAGCATACAGCTGGACAGGCAGGCCTCTTTCTGAAGTAATACACAACTTATCCATCATGTCCTCAACAGAGAGAAGCAACAGGGTATTCTTCCAGCCCTTCCCGTCCTCTCTGCTGGAGTCCAAGTCAACATGCTGAGCATAGTTCTACACAACAGGAAGTATCCTGGATGTTTCAGGGAGGGAGATGGGAGTGCCCATACCTCTGAGGAAAAGGGGGCCTGAAGACACAGGTTCATCATGAGTCCCAGGAGGGTGTATGTGACCTCTCTGCATAGGTCCACGCCATCCTCGCACTTGGCCTTGGAAACAAAACAAGGTAATCGGTGACCTTGGTGCTTTGCCACTCTTATGGTCATCCTTTTCCTTGGACTAAGGTCACAGAGGTACCTACGCTCCCTAAATTTTCAGTGTCATGGACTTCAGTGATGGGGAAAGTGTGAAGCCAAGTTCTATGAGCTACTGTTTATCTGGGAGACAGAAACGGGGTCTCTGGGATCACTGTCCAGGCTCTCTGCCTCTTCTCAGCCCCAGGTGAGCTGCTGGTATGGATGATGAAGGCAGCTCCATAGGAAAATCCCACAAATTCTCTCAGGTAGGAAAGATTTGGTCTAGAGGGCCCTTTAAGTCCTGCAGCCCAAGAAAATCTATGATTACAAAATGGATGAGCCATCGGCTTAAAGCACTGTAAGAAACAGAATTTTTGGAAAAGCCAGATAATTGATAAGTGGATGTCCCCACTTATTAATAAGGGTATGAGAGACCAAAACTGAATGGAAAATCTAAAAATACCAGTAAGCTTAAGCAGGCATCCTCAAATTCTTCACAGGCGGACATGTGTCTTCGAGCAGTGGCCTCAGCGCTGAGGCTTCCCATGATGGCAATGCATTTGCAGAGCGCTGAGGTGTTGGTTGTTATGGGATCTCTCTTCTGCAGGGAATGAAAAGAAAGCAAGCCTCAGACAGCGGAGCAGTCTGAGTGGCCCTCACTCATCAAAAGGCCAGGAACCAATGACCTTCTCAGTATCACTTGTAGACATCCCTGCGGTCTCCTGACAACAGAACAGAAGCACATGGCAGTAGACCTCAAAGGGGCTGGGCCCCTCCGAGAACTAGCTGGAAGGCCTGGGTTAGGTCCCTTCCCTTCTCAGAGACCCTATTTTCCCAACTATGGAATTCTGGGGTATAATTATCTCCCTACATGCCTCTGAAATGTCTAAGGCTCATGGGTACAGTGCGGTCTCCTAAACAATCCTTTCTGTCCTGTCTCATCCACAACAGCTGCTATACTTGTCCTCCTGATGGGGGTGAGAAGATTCTGCATCGGGATTGGGCTGATGGAGAATGAGAAACTCTCTCCCCCCCTTCACCTAAGAAGCAGTTCACGTGTCCCGCTTTTCCCTGTTACCATCCCCGTTTGTGTGCCACCTTCTCCTATCCTCCCTGTGGTGGCATCAATAACTGAGAACCATGTAAATCCCACCTGTGAACAAACGACAAATCACCTCGACGGGCAATGAGAGTTCGGTGGTGGGAACCATGGCTGAGCACCTCTGCCCTGGCTCCCACACACCTGCCGGGGAGGGCAGGAATCAGCATTTGCTCACCAGTACACCTGTGAGGGCAGGGAGAGCCCCTGCAAGGTTGGCCCGGAACCAGACTTGGAACCTGTCGGGAAAACATCAGTCAGGATTAATTTTACATGGTAAGAACGGTAACATAAATGCAGTGTCCTGAGTAATGTAGGAAACAGTTATAAACTGAGCCTGTGTGACTTATGGTAGGCCTGGGTAATTAATCCTGACCTCCTTCCCATCTCATGTATAGAATAAGACTTTAAGTTTTCCAAGTCTAGGGCCAGCCAAACAGCTCAGCACAAGAAAGTGCCTACAATTGGGTGCAGGGGCCAGGGGTTCGATCCCTGGGCCTGCTATGCTGGCCCCACCCCCAGGGTGTGCTGAGCCAACAATTGAGACGGGGCGTGGTAGTACGCACCTGTAATCTCAGCTCTTGGGAGGCTGTGAATATGTGGGCCACTACAGTCCAATCTAGTAAGTGAGACCTTGAACACCCTGTAGGACCCCCCCCCAAACCCAAAAGTATTCCAAGGCGCTAGAAAACTGTCTTTAATGCTGAGTGACAGATCCCAGCCGGCAGCTGTCTTAAGCGGAAGCGCTGGAATCCCCGGGCCACTTCAGAGCTGACCTCCACCCTCCTCCCTTGCTGAGTGCACACCTGTGTGTGCTGTGCGAGGACCCAGATGCACACACACCCGCACGTGAGCGGGCAGCTGCCCGTGCTTCCTGCCCAGGCCCGCTGCTGCCTGACTGCGGGCACAAGCTGTTCCCCATTACATAACTTCTTCTAGCCAAGACCTTTAAAGTTCGTACAGAATATTTTTTTCAAGATATGATCTTCTAAAAATCTAAAGAATTGTAAAAATCTAAAGCCTTTGCCATCTTCCCCAGTAGCCAAGTAAAACTAAAATACAGAAAGCAGGGTGGACAGCGAGGCGCCCCGCCACGTCCCTGGCGGCCCAAGGCTGCTTTCCATTTGCTCATTCTCCTTTGCCTGTTCACTGGAAATTTGCTAGGCACTGGTAACAGCAAGTTTCCCTGACACACAGTAGGTGTGCTGATTATGAAGCGCACTGTTTCAGAAGGCATTACTCAATAATCTGCCGGAGCTTGCTTCTAGGAACCCCAGGTACACAACGCTCTGGAGGCTCAGTTTTCTTTGACGTCATGCCATAGCGTTTGCATGGAGTCTGCACACATTCTCTTGAACACTTCAAATTCTACCTAATCTTTTGATTACTTACTGCTCATCTAGGGAATGACAAGAAATAAAAGTCTGGATAGGTCCCAGCCAGACACATCCTTTTCTGACTGTTTCTGAGCTGTGGCTGAGTGAATGTGCAGACAGAGGCCCATAGATATAAAGAGCCAACTGTATGTCGCTGCCCCAGACTCGATGAGGACAGGGCCATCGTCTGCTAGGACAGTCTAAGAGAGCAGTGGGGGAGGGCAGCTCCTGCAGGCATCAGCCCTCCTGCTGTGACTGCTGCGCTGTTCAGTCAGAGACCTGGCCTAGCTTCTCTGCATACTGCACATTTTTTTTTTTTTTAAATCAAATAACAAAGGTGGAAGAGCTGTCAATTTCTGGCACTGAAAAGCATTACCTTTCTTCCAGAGCCAGGTCTGTGAGCAATCCTATGGCGGTACTGGCCTTCTTGTCTGAGAAGTCAAGAAATGAAAGCAGTGCTTCCAGCAATCTGTGAAATCATGGATGATCTTGAGAAAGGGCTGTCTCCCTGTGACCTGGATCCCCTAACAAGGGAGCTTCACAAGTCGTCCAGGAAAGAGTTGGCACTGGGTAAGAGAAGCTGAAAGGTGAGGGGTGGTCTTCCTGGGAAGTCCAGCTCCTTGCCCATCCCAAAGAGATAGATAGACATTGCCTTTTTGGGACTGTTCCACCATTTAAGGGAAATTCTCCAGGGGTTAAACAGTTTTAAAACAAACTTCAGTGTTGACTCGTTATCAGACACCAGCTCAGAAGTAGTTTCTGGTGCTCCGGCCTCATCAGGTTCATTAAGTTAGGTGACATCTAAACGGGAAGCTTACTGATCTGCTGATGACTCAAGTGGGAGGGCCCCAAAATAAGGTGGGTGATAGAAAAAAGATTTAATGAGATCTTGACAGGCTGCTGAATAGATCAGATAAAATCAAGTCCCCCGCTATGAGGTGAAAATTCTGTGTCAGTAATAGAATGCAGAAACCTACTTTTTTGAATTGGCTGAAATGGCAAAGATTTAAGAGTTCTCAGACACCACAAGCACAGTCTGGGCCGGCAGCCCGGTACCGCTGGCCAAAGAGCGCGTGCAATCTCAGGCTGCCTGGATGGATTTACTGGCATCAGACAACAGAAGGAAAAGCACTGTGTCCATGCAGGTTGAAGAATTGAGTGTGCCAAGGACTGTGCTCAGTGCTGGCTTCCTGGTCCCCTGCAGCACTGTGCATTAAGAATGGTAAATTGTGTTACGTGGTGTGCTAGAAGCACTTCTGTGTGGTGGGCCCCAGCGGGCACTTTGAGGGAGGTGTACAGTACTGGAGGTGAAGAAAGCTTGAGGAGCAGGTGGCATTCTGGGCATCTCTGAAGGGAGCAGTATTAGCTGTTCATCCCCTCATTTGTTTAATTGATAACAATACATGGGCACTGACTGTGTATCTGACAATACGATAATTCTGGGGCAACCCACATCAAACAAGCTGAAGTCCTGGCTCTGGGAGGCTTGCGGAAGGGTGAGGACACAGGAAAAAGCAGGTCAGATAGAACCTCTGAGGCATGACCAGTGCATAAGGCATCGCTGGGGATGGCTGGCAGCTCCATCCAGTCAGTGCTGAGGATGAGGGAGGTCAAGGGCAAGGTAAGGGACAGAGCTAGCCCCAGGTCATAGCGGGCCTTCTACTGACTGCCTGTAATCCTATGAGTCCGTGTTCTTCAAACTGTAGTTGGTAGATGGCACGTGGGGGCGGTGGGGGAGGGGCACAGGTTTCTCGGCTGCTGCCTGTGTTGAATAGGTAGGAGGCTGCATTTCAACCAAGTTCTTGGGTGATTATACTTTGTCTCAGGAATTGGAGAAATAACATCAGGACAATCGAGACATTTCAGCATTTTAAGAGAGAAATAGCAGGTTAGATGTGCATTTTAGAAAAATCTTTGTGCCCCATGGAGAGAAGATTACAGCAGGCAGGACAAGAGGGACCCAACCAATGGAGGACTGCCATTGTCCAGACAACAGAGGTTGAGACGAACTGCAGTGGCAGAATGAGGGGTGCTGTGAAGAGGAGGCTCTCGGAAGCTAAGAAGGAATGACTAGAGATGGAGAGGGAGAACTGAAGCAAGCGATCCAGGCGCTGCTAAGGAACAAGGACTGATAACCTGCTATCCTGTGGGGGCCTTACGGGGTGACCAAGGCCACCTCCAGGGTCTAGCATAAGCCACCTTCCTCTGCAAGGACAGGAAGTTCAGGTAGAGATCTGGTCTGAAGAACCGCCACATTTCTTAGTTCGTGCTACTTGTGGATGTTGAGCTAGAGATGCACAGCCGCAGAAGGGAGGAGTTACCCATCACCCAAGAGCGGGACTCAGACTCTGCTCAACCCACTGATGAGAAGAGGGTCGAGGTTAAGTGCCCGGAGTTTCTGATTGAGACGCAGGAAGAATCAGAGAGCTAGTGAAGGAATCCAGGAGGAAAAGGCCAGGATAGAGGAGGAGGCCCACCGCTCCACACGGGCGTCGCAGCTGGAGTTCCAAGAAGGGCAGTGGTCAGGAGAACCAAATGCCACGGGGCAGCGAAGTGAGAGGCCCAAAGGAGCACAGTGGACTGGCCACTCCGGAGTGCGGCATCGGGCAATCGCTTCTACGGTACTGGAGGGGCCCGGAAAACAAATCACTTGAAAAGTGGTCAGAAGAACCAGGAGGTTTAACCTGGGAAATACTTGGGTTTAGGACCCTAACCACTGGAAACGGAAGGATGTGTTCCATTCCGTGGTTCTTGCTTCCTTGGGCCAGAATGCCATGGGGCTGGCAGGCCGTGCTTAGCGTATGCAGACAACTTCTACTAATTAGCACTGCTCTAGAGGTGAATGGGCCGCCGTGGGTGTAGTTCCACTTCCTCCCTAGCGGAGAAAGACCCCTCAGCCTGTGGGTTGCTTTAGTGTGCATCCCTAAGCAGAGAGAGGGCAACACAGGACAGCCCTGGCCCCTCCTCAGGGAGGTGCAGGCTGTGCTAGGGTGTGCAGAGGGCCCGTCTGCAGGGGGCAGGCTGGGCTGAAAGGCCTCTGCAGTTCATGGAATCCCAAGCCTCTGCAGATCCCTGACGGTCGCAGGAGTGTGTATTCATGTCCTTAACATCAGGAACAGTTTGTTCTAGAGTCGGTTTTCTTGGTCTTGAAGGTGAATGCTAAAGGACTGGAACAGTACAGAGAATGAGCCCATGGTCGGACGTCATCTCAGCTTCGTCCTGGTGGACACAAGCTCCTCCTGGTCAGGGGTAGATCTTACACTGTCCCTGTGTGCAGGCTGTGACAAACACCTCACCCCGGGTGTGGACTAAAATTTGGAGAATGGCTCCAGGTCCCCAGTAAATGCACCGCTGCCTCAGGATAGGACCCTGAACAAGCTAACCTGGACAAAGAACAGGATGATAAAATACTGTGGAGTCCAAGGGGTAGGCGGGCTGCTACTAGCGCTTCTTGCCATGCCAGAGACTGTGTTCCGGCTGAGCCCCAGAGACACTGCCACTCCTTTCCATTCTGCCCAACTCCACCATAGCAGTTGGAACCGCTCTCCCCACAAGTGACGCAATTCTCTTTGAAGTGGCAGGTGACGCAATTCTCTTTGAAGAGACATATTTGGTTACTTTTCATAATAATGAAAGGATGGATGCGCTGGTGCTGAGCTGTCTTCAAGAGAGACATGCAGCTTGGTGCCGCACTGAGGGGGAGGGTGTGACCACGGGAAGGTGAAAGAGGAGGAGAAAGACCAAGACCTTGATCCTGGCATCTTTAAGCTGGAACCTATTATGTTTAGCTTTTCAATGTTATGTGGTAAAATCAAGCCCAGCTCTATTTTGCTTAAGGTCCTTTGGATCAACAATTCAAATGTCAGCTGACGTCAACACACCATCCCTCCCTCTTACCCCACGAGGCACTGAGCCCATCAGCACTAAGTAGTTTCACTAGGTCACAGAAGCAGCAAGAGACACATAAAAGTGTGCAGCTCGGGATGTCTAGGATCTAAAAAACAAATGCTTTCTAAAAAGTGACACTGGCCCTTGGCTTGTTCTTGTGAGCACAATTCACCCTTCAATCTCTCGAATGAGGGGAATATTTTGGGAGGAATGTGATCTTTGTGCTTCAGTCAGATTAGGGGCTTTTTAATCAGATGAGATCACAGTTGTAGGGTTTTTTTTTTTTTTTTTGGTTGTTGTTTTGTTTTGTTTTTTAGTATTTCCCATGCAGTCAGAGCTTTTGTCTTTGCTTACACTTGTGTCTTTAAGAGTTTCACCTAATTTCTCTTACACAATGGAATACTACTCAACCATAAAGGATGAACTAGACGCATTTACGCCTAAATGGATAGACCTTGAGACCACATTCTTTTTTTTTTTTTTTTAAGTTTTTTAAAAATGTATTTAGTACAGGGTCTACAGGATCTCACTCTGAGACTGTATTCTTAAGTGAAATAAATGGGACACATGTGTAAATATTGTACTCTGTCTGGCATGAGAAACTGAAAGCACAACTGAAAACCAGAATGTATAAGAAATACTGTGAAATAGGAAGAAATTATTCAAACGGAAGAGGAACCAGGGAGGGGGAGGGGAATAGAAAAGAATGGCAAAAAAAAAAAAAAAGAGAGAGAGAGAGAGAGAGAGAGAGAGAGAAAAGAAAGATAAAAATGCAAACAAAGCTTTGTAAATAAGGAGGCCAAGAGAGGCTGAAGAGAGGAAAGGGAACAGGGAAAAAAAGAGGGCTTGTACCATGTAGAGGCACAAATGCCTTGGGATGAGTGGTCACTGTGCATCTCCAGGTTATCTTGGCCAGCTTCATAGAAAGGGCATGGACTGCATGCTGCCCTGTGCCTCTAACCACCTCATTTCATTACACAGAAGCCATCACTTCTGCTTCCAGTTTAATTGGAGATGGACATTAGCAAGACGAGTGGGCGTAAGCGTAATAAGCCTAGATTTCTCTGACTGTCCAGAGAGAGTAGGCAGGACTACAGGAAGCAGTCATAAACGCCCTTCTTCAAGACCCTGGAAAATTTCAGATTGAAACTCAAGCACTTCAAAGATAGCTGGTTGGGGGGGGAGGCAACACTTTTATGATAACTATAGCTATATTTACTCAAAGAGACAAAAATCCAATTAAAAAACCCCACCTGATGAAGGAACTGAGGAAATGGTGAGAGTCATTAGGAAAGTGATGTGCTTTTGTGGGGTTTAACTCTAAGAATAACCTGAGGTTGGGTGGGTTGTCAGTGTGGGGGCCACAGCTGGCGCGGGGGTCAGGCACTGTGGAGAAACAGTTGGCCACAGAGGAGGCCAGGGACCACCCTGTCTTAGCACATACTGGATTCCTCACCTGTTAGGGTGTAAACACCAAGTAGCCCCAGAGGCTCATGTTTTGGGGGCTCGATCCCCAGTGCTGCAACATTCAGAGGTGAGACAGAGAGGTGGTAAAACTGAGGGTGCCGCGCATCTCAGCAATAAGTTAGTCAATGCCTGAGTGAGCTATTGTGGGACAGGGCCCCATTCGAGGAAGGAGTTAATGGGCTGGGCCTTGAAGAGTGTATCCTATCAGAGGCCCTGTCCCCTCTCTGGCTCTCTGCCCCTCTTCTTCCTCACTGCCAGGAGACACAGGTCTCCCCTGCCACGGCCTGCTGCTGTGTTTCTGCCTTGCCGTAGGCCAACCTCAGTGGAGCCCGCCCAACACACACTAAATGCTCGGAAGCCCAAAGCAGCCTTTCTCTAAGGACATTTTCTCAGGTATTCGGTCACAGTGATTATCCTCTAGCCAACACCAAAATTAACAAGCGGGAGGGCTCAACTTGACCTAAGAAAGATCCCACAGGCCTGCAGTGTGGCTCCTTCTTATTCCTTGGGCACACACACCAGGGACACACACAGCTGGGTGAGGCTTCCTCCTTATCTGCTGTGGCTTCTGCTGTCTCATCCGTAAAGCGGCAGGACAACAGTGGCCTTGCCTACTCCACAGGAGAGGGAAGACAAACCAAAGTTCAGTGAGGAAAACTGCTTGCAGGGTACATATGACATATTTATAAAGCAAGCTGCAATAATTACTACTATTCTGTTAGGCTGAACTATCTGCAGCCTTTCTGATCTTGAAAATGCCAAGTTCGTTATGTTCAAATCATGAGAGACATGGGGAGGGAAATGGGCCAATCTGAAATGGGAAGAGAAATAAAATTGAAATTAATAAAATAAATCAGTAAACTAAAAACAAAAAACAAAAAACAAACAACAACAACAACAACAAAAACCAGTACGCCAAAGCTAAAAGGAATGGGTGGAGTCGGCACCGTCTGGGTAATTTCTTAGCCGTCTCCCTCAGAGCGAGAAGCATCTTAGTCCTGAACACGTCAGCCCTGGAAGGATCTCCACACAATAGCATGTATTTATTAATTTACACTCTACCTTGTTGCAGAAAGGGTTTCAAGAGAAGCAGAATTCGATAGGATGACTTCAAGCAGGGATGGAAGAGGGGACAGAAAAGAGCAGGAATAGCGTGCAGTCAGGCCTAAGGTTAAAAGCACAGAAGCGAGCGAGCGACCCATGTTATGGCTGGGTTTCACGGCTGGGTACAGAAGTGCTGCCCAGCCCCTGTCTGCAGCATCTGCGAGCTGGGTGCTTGCCAGCTGTGCAGAGAGGAAGCCACCTGCGGGTGGCACTGAGTTCAGACAGGAGCTGGACCTGGAGGGTCACCTGGTAGGTCTCTTCCAAGGCTCCGCATGCTCTTGATCCTTCATAAAGTCTGATGGCAGCCCATAAGTCAGAGACAGGATGAGGGGGACGGGCCAGTCAGAAACTGCCTAGCAACTGAGGACCCATGACACCTTTCCCGCAGCTCCTTACCGGGTCATGTCAAGGTGGCTGAGGATCAGGCTCCGTCCGTGCCCAGTCTGGGTGAGCTGCAGCAGCAGGGCGAGACTCTGCTGCCGGATGGCTGTGACTTTGCAGGCCAAGAGGGAGGGTAGGAGCCTGGCCACGTCAGGGTGCAGGACAAGCAGACGCTGGTTTTCCTCTGCAAAACAGTTGTCACCTGCCTTGTGCAGTTAATCACAGTAGTTCAGCTACTTCTGTCTCCCGCTAGCCTAATGAGAGACCAACTCTTCTCCATTTGCTTGAGAAACAAGATGTGACAGGTCAGAGCAGGGCCCTGGAGCCAGATTTCTGGGTCTGACTGAGCAGGGAGGGGCCTTGCCAGGCTATTAACTCCTGCTCCTGGGCCCCTCAGCTTGTTCATTGGTAAAACGAGAATGATAACCCTTCTACTGGGGCTCAGAAAGTCAGCACATGATCGGCCAGGCCAGGACTGGAATATGCACACTGACTATAATGTTACGATTATCAAAAAGTGTCTTGCTATGCAGTATCTGGAAATGAGAGCAAAGCGTGGCTATAATGCATCACTAGAACACCTATCCTCACATAATGGCCAATGTGATCATCTGAGGTTTTTTCTAGGAAGCTAGTGTCACATGAGAACATTAGGGACAGGCCATGCCCTCCTTCCTACACTGTGAGCTATTTCCAGGGCGGTAGCACACAGGATTCGTCCTTTTTCACCTGTTTCTAAATGAGTATTTGAGAACAGGCAGGGCCACAGGTGGGAGGATGAGACCTAGCCGAGCCTGAACCGTAAAATCAGGCAGTGGCAGCCAGAACTTGGTGCGAGGGACCTGCTGTCCAGGCCTCGCCAGCCTGGGCTTTCCCCGCCTATACACACGGCGCAGGGTGGCCACGCAGAGGAAACAGGCCTCAGCTCTTGCAATCCTGAAGGGTTAAGGCCCAGGTGAAGTAGCCTGCTGTAAGCAATTTGGACCACACAACGGTGGCACCAAGCTGAGAGTGACAGTCCCCTTCTCTGGTGCCTCCTGTAAGGAGGGCGCTTCCCCAAGCTGCTGGATTATTGACCCCACTGTAAGGATAATACGCATCCTAGTTTGTAATCAGCTTTGCTCTCCCATTCAGCAGTACATCATCAACTTTCTTTTATTGGATATGGGGTCTCATTACACAGCTCAGATTCATAGGGATCTTCCTGTCTCAGCCTTCCCTTCACTGGCATTACAGGTGTGTGCCTAGCAGGGGTTCCCAGGCCAACACAGCAGGTAGGATTGGGGACCAAACTTGGGCCCTTCTGCTTGCCAGGAAGGCACTTAGATTGCTGAGCTATCTCCCCAGCCTCACCCCCATTGTCCTGTTTAAAAGCTGCTTTGTATTCACAGAACTAGATCTATCAAAAATCCCATGGGCCTGAGGTACAGGGGTATATCCTAGGTCATATCTCACCATGTTTTTCAGATGTTTCAAAATATGTAACTTGAAATGCACAGGAACAAAGTCAGTGTCTGCAGCACCTGTGAGCTGGGTGCATGCCAGCTGTGCGGAGCCGAAGCCACCTGTGGCTCTTGGTGACTGCAGGTTCACAAGGAGCGAAGAGGCCAGCGGTACGTCCTGTCCTCCTCCCCCTGTAGGGGCTTTGTGTGCACAGCCCGAGCCACCTGGGTCCTACTGAGAAGAGCAAGGTGACCTATTGATCCTTGTGTGCAGGTGCCCTGCAGGAGATATGCCAGGGCCTGCTTAGTTTGCTATTTTCTTGAATTCTTGCTTCTGCCAAGCACAACTGCATCATATTCAGTGTGTTCTAGTAGATAAATCGCCTGCAGGCTCAGCTGCTGCCCCCAGTAAGCACTGTGGAAAGCACACACGCCTGTATGATTTTAGTATTGTGTGTTTTCTATGAAACATACTTTCTAGAAATGAGAGAAACCTACAAATCTTTATGTACATCGAAGTCACCAAGATGCCCGAGAAAGATTACTTCCAGAGCCTGATGGACTCCAGAAGATGCTACCATGAAAAAAACTGAAGGGTTGACATGGAAAATAAAACTCCCAGCAGCACTCTGCTGCATCGGTATCAGACAGCAGGCAGGGTCTGCAAATACTGGCTGGCTGGCAAGCCTACAGCTCAAGCGGGTACTGCAGTCTGCACAAAGATTTTTAGGCAGATAGAAAATGAGCCTGTGATCTAAAAACCTGCTAGAGGGGACAGGTGAGCAAACCCCTTCACTAGCAGTGCATGAGCAGATGTCATGAGAGACCATTTGTCACCTCGCAGCCACCTGTCCAAAATCTCTGGGCAGCTCTCCTCCCACCTAAGGCCCAGGCAAACAAATGACAGACTGTACACCTTGTTTGAATCAGCATGATTTTTGGAGGGAGTAGAGAAAGAAGAGAGAAGGGAGAGGAGAGAGGAGAGAGAAGAGAGCAGAAAGAGAAGCGAGTGAGAGGGGGAAGAGGGAGAGAAGAGAGAGGGACGGAGAGGAGAGCAAAAGAGGGAGAGAGAAGAGGGAGAGAAGGGATAGCGAGAGAGAAGATAGCGGGAGAGGGAGAAGAGAAAGAGAGAGAAGAGAGAGGGGAAGAGAGGGGAAGAGAGGAGTGGGGGAGGCGGAGGGGACCCACGGTGCCCGCCATGTGGCTCGACCACCTCAGCGGTGACCGGGGCTTATCAGGCACAGCATGACCTTACCATTCTCCCTGCACACGGCTTGCCAAAGCTTAAGCACCGTCACACAGATGGTCTCCTCAATCACGTCTTTTTCTGTCGAGGAGAGGCATCTACGGTGGACATGGAGAAAAAGGGGGAATCTGGAAATCGGCCTCGGTTTTCTTTTCACTGGATTTTGTTTCCTACCTAGATTTACCAAATGCAGGTTTTGGAATGGGATTTTACAAGTCAGTGTCACAGAGCATGGGGTAAAAGGAGCGGCAGTCACCAAGCCAAGAGCACCAGGGGGAGCCCACAGGCTGGAGGGAGTAGGGCGACAGTTTCCCACAGGGTGGGCGGTGAGCGGGCACCACGGCGAGGGCTGGACATTTAAGTATGCGCTGGCGACTCTGACCTGCACCAGAATCTCAAGCCTCAGAAATCATGCCAAGCTCACAATTGAAATATAAAATAAAATAAGTTTAGAGCTGGCGAGACAGCTCAGTGGACTAAGTGCCTACTTAGGCAAGCATGGGGACCATGGTTTGATCCCCGGTCCTACATGCTGCATTGGGCCTACCCAGGAGCACGTTGAGCTGGCGGCCAAGCCCAGGCGCAGTGGTGCCCGCCTGTAAGCCCAGTGCTGGGGAGGCTGAAAACAGGAGAATCACTATGAGCCTGAGCTGCATAGGGACACCCTGTAGCAAATTCATAAAAATAGAATAAGCCAGTTAATAAATCAATAAGCTACTTCCTACTACATTGACCTTTATCCAGATAAAATTTTAAGTAGGATTTCAGCCAGGACCCAGCCAATTCTTCCTTCTCTATGACAAGCAAATTTGAAAAAGAGCCAGGAAACCAACAGAAACCTTGCAAAGACTGACAGAAAACCATTACTTCCCTGGCTCTGAAGTGCCTGGGGTGGGGGTGGCTGGCTGGGACAAGCTATCGGTCCTCTGTCTGCAACTGAAAACTACACAGGATACAAACAACCCACAGCACCGAGCTCCGGGCACTCGTATGGCACCCACGTCCTAGAGGGGCCGCCTCCACAGATGGAGGGGCCGGGACGAGGCAATGCCACTGCCTATGTGATCAGTATCTGGCTTCACAGGCAATGAACATCCCCCTGGACTGGACACACGCTGCCCTGTCACACGTCCCTACCTTCTGATGACCTCGTTGTCACTGATGATGCTGAATCCATTGTGCATTCTGAATAAAGTTTGTTCTGTGCCTGAAATAGATTGCCAGGAAACCATGTCAGACACCTGAGTGGCTCGGTTGGTGTAGGCCCCAGGCAGCTCCGCCAGCTAGACTGGGAACCCCGACACAGTGGCTCGAGGACACGAATTTCAGGTTCAGCAGAGACAAACACCTTTACTTTCTGAACAGCACAGGGGACAGCAGCCGTTCTGTGCCTGAGTTAGAGAGATGACTTAGAGAAGCAGAGCCGCGCCAGGTGGCCCTGGTCTGAGGGCGCAGCTCTGTGCTCTGCGGCCTCTAGAGAGCCTGCACGAGCTCTTGGCCTCTGGAAAACACTGCCACCCACTTCTGTCCTGAAATACTTATTTTGAAGTTGTTTTCTAGCTCCAGAAAGAAACCTGGAAACTCAAACAAACTGAAGGGGGGGCTATGTGGGCAACTGTAGGGTACACTAACGGGAGGTGAGGGGCCCCATCCAGCTGCACAGACAACAGCTGGGCGTGCCCTGGTGTCAACGTTCACAAGAACAGGCAGGGCTGCCATTAGGTGACGGAGAGCTGACGTTTCCTGGAGACCATCCACATTCTAAACAGCCATGCAGCGTCACTGGAATGAGCCTTACACTTTATCTGCCAAAGTTCTGCGTCTCATTTCTCTATGGAGAGGGTGCAGAATGTTTGGGGTGAATGTGGCAGTAGGAGCATGTGCAGGACGTGTGGGGGATGCGTGGAGCGTGGGGAAGACTGTGTACAGGATACGCATGCTGACGTAGATAGAGCAGGAGCCCTGCGTGTGAGGAGCGCGGGCTGGTGGATGTCATAGGTGTATGACGGGGGACTAACTGCCCTCTGCAAGTAGCTCCTCTCTGTGCGAATGAATGCAAGTGACACACGGAAGAGGGCTGATAAAATACAGGATCTGCTTAAGTTTTAAAAAGTTTATTATAGTAAAAGATACCTTGCCTCTAAGACTCCTCAAGCCACTCTCCGCTCCTTCACGCACACTTATCCCTCTTCCTTCCTACTTTCTAAAGCAGCTCTGGAAATCTTTCGGTAGTGTCTTCAAAGGTCTGATAAAAAATAAAAAAAATGTGGCCAATGGCAGTGCCACGCCATCAGACAGCAAGGCAGGCTCGTAAAGACCCGGTGGCGTGTGACCACCCACGTTCACTGGGTCTGGCACTGAGTGACTTCTGGCTCCTTTCCAGAGTCACAATGCCCAGGAAAGGTAAATGTTTTGAATCAATTCAGGACATGGAGCCAGGCCAGACAGTGCAATTAGAGACACGAAGAAGGACTTTAGATTTGCTTCAGAAAGCAGCAGGGACACAGTGGGATAAGTGTGTTCCAGGTAAGGGGGAGCACGCTGAGGTAGGCTAACAGCAATGTGTCTTTCACCGCACTACATTTTTATTTAATAGCATGCCATCTACAGGGTGCACGCTCTGTGCTTGTGTTTTGTGTTGTGCCATGCGTGTGCTATTTCCTGTACATGTGTCGAATGCAGGCTTGCTCTGAAGAGAGGACAGGGAAGGAAGATCTTTACTCAGTGTCTGGAAGAGGAAAAGAAGGATCCTTCTGGCTCCCCAGCTGGTTCCCAGTCCCTGTCCCTTGGTGGTGACAACAGTCAGGAGGTCACACGCAAGACTTACAATCCTTCATCACGTCAGTCAAGATCTCTATGCCCCCTGCATAGAACAAGGGCGTCTGGTCAGGCTTAGAAAGGGTTTCCAGGAGATTTTTGGTCGTCACAGCCGTGTTCTTTCCTGAACCCAGCAGCTCCTGGGCTTCTTTCTCTTGGAGGTCTGCCTTCTCCTGGACGTCTACTTGATGCAGGTATTCTGGTAAAACAAGGAGAAAGCAAACAAACCAGACAAAACGCTCCCAATCAACAATTCCATAAAAGAAGTTGCAGTAACATAGAGATAAGATCAAAAGCCAGTTGGTGTCCCTAGACGTGGTGAGATACGGATGGAGCCAGGGGACAGCTGCTTTCGGCTGCTCAGGAGTCCCAGAAAGCTGGGACTTGGGGTTGCAGGTGGTGGCTCCTCCTGTGGGTATCCTATCCTTAAATTATGGACAGAGCCCAGGGAGGCCTGCATTCTGTTGCTCGGGAGTTCTGGAAAGCTGGGGCTCAAGGTTTCGGATGGTGGCTCATCCTGCCAGTGCCTTGTTCTTTGTTTAATTCCTATGTGACACCAATGGTTGCTTCCTCCCCTGCTTAAAATATTGTCAACTAACATTTGTGAGAGCTCAGTGTCTAAAATATAAAAAGAGATGGAGCTTTGTATTCTGTATTTATTAAAGTAGTAGCATACATTCCTTAGCCAGTTTTTTTTTTTTTTTTTTTTTTTTTTAAATGCTAAATAAAAAAAGAGTCTTCTGAGGCTCTGGGCTCACTGAAAGAAAAGTCTCAGTGAGTCCTCTGAAACTCTGTTCATCGAGTCTTCTCATCGTTTCTTTTGGCACCGACACATCTTACAACAGAAGTCACCAACAACGCTTCACAAAAATTCACTGTTCCTTTGCTGCTCTTTCCTTTTCTTTCTTGTTGTGGGTTGAAAAGCATGAAGCATGAAAACAATTTCAACACTTTTTCAGCATGAAAAACTTTGGAAGCAAGGTAAAGCCTCATTCTTAAGGCATCTTGGAGATGGAGAGCAGCTTGGTATACTCCATGGGAGGAGGGAAGAGAGGAGGGAGGTAAGAACCTGGAGTGGAAGGTGGGGGTGGGGAGGGGAGGGGCAGGGGCCTCTTAACACAGAGCAGGGCTCACTCAGGAAAGAAAAGGTGTTGCCCTGTGGCTCAGAGAAAGCAGGAAGGCACCCCACAGGGAGGAGCAGGAAGCTCAGAAGTGGGCAAACAGCAGGAGCCTCCTCACCTTTCACCCGTGCCTGCAGCTTGGGGTTTACTTCTGAGATCTTCTGATAACACTGTCTGGACTGGAAAACAGAAACAAGACCTTGAAGGGTGGTTGGGGGTGACAGTGATTACAGGAAGACACTGGGCACCGCAGGGCTTGGCTTCTTCATTATTCTACCTGGTTTCCTCTGACTCTCAGAGCAGGCAGTGGCTATGGAGAGCACAGTGTCTGTCTGATGCTTTGTTTTGTTTTTTTTTCAGTTCTGTGGGGCAATGCCTATCATTTCAAAGCTCATTCTAAAAAATTATATTGTTGGATATAGACTGTGATGAAAAATACGTCCAGTCCTAAATGTAGAGATCTTGCCTATGTGGAATAGAAATCATCGTAAGGCAAATGCAAAGCTTAGACATGATGTTTGCACAAGGAAGACCACGAGGCTCCTTGTCAGATAAGCCTAGAGGGAGGAGGAAATAAATGAAGCTGTGACACTTCAGAGAGGTTCAGGAATAAGAGAAAAGAGTGGCCTAGTTAAGTATAGAGCCTGTGAGCCAGCTGCAGGGGTCTATTCACTCACAGGACACTCCGACCTAACTTAGAAAATTTGAAAGGGAGGGACTTTCCTTGTGGAGACTTAGATAAGAAGTTTCTGGAAGAAGACTCCATTTTACGGGATTTCTGGGATAAGGCAGCAGTGCCCCAAAAGAAATAACACAAACAGTTCAAAGACATCTTGAAGGTTCAAGGCCCATCTAGAAGTCAGAATAAGAAATGAAGGAAATTGACCCTGAAGCCATGTACTGTGGTTTACAGAACTTCTGTCAGTGTCAGCCATCTCTGGATGAGTCATAGCCATTGTTTGACCAGTTTGCTCTCTGTAAGCTTTCATAATGTTTTACAATTTGCATTTCACAAGTGTTACAAATTTTTTGTTCAATCATTTCTATTTTTTATACACTATAAATTTTAGAATCTAATTTCTTGGCCAATTTGCTAATAGGTTTTAGAAATACAACTGATTTTCGTATACAGACCTTGTTTCTTGTGACTGTTTAATTCAATCATGAGTAAACAATGTGTTGATACATTTTAGCTTCCGTTTCTTTAGCTAGATTGACACATTCCACTAAATACTAGATTGTACCAGTTTTGATAACTTGGAGATCATTTTAAGAAGGCCTTTTCATGGTTGAAAACACAAATTTTGTAAGATTTCTTTCCTGAGGGGGACCTGACTGACCTTGTCAGGTACAAAAGTTACATTTTTTGTAATATAGGTCTTGTTTTATCTTGGCCTTAACCATCCAGCTGAAAAGTCTAACCACAAGGAACAAAAAGAAAGCCATATCAATATGCTCAGTTGTCAAAGGCTCAAGTCAACCGCTTCCAATAATGGCAGATGAGCTGATAATACAATACTGTTATGGACTATTGGACTATATATTCAGCTACTTTCTCTTTGTGCAATGAAAAGAAAGATCTGTACTAATGAGGTTTAGACAAGTAATCGGGTCTGCATCTTGTACTGTGAACAACTATAATGAAGACAACAGTATGCAATGTATTAACTATTGTAAAAAATTTAAAATTTAAAAATTTAAAAAATAAAATTAAAAAAAGGAAATTATTCCCAGAGGAAATTAAAAAATCAATAAAATAAAACATTATGAAAGAAAATAAAAAAAATAATGAAGGAAAAAAGTTACTTTTTCCCAAGGGATACTGCTGCAGAATAAGAGAACATACATCAATTCCAACCTCTCCTGAGCCCCAAATCCAACTTGTCAGCAATTTTTGTTGGCTTCACCATCACTACATACCCAGAATCTTGTTTCTTATTATATCCATCATTGTCATAAGCCTCTCATACCTAGATAATTTACTTCAATTTCTTTTTCTAATTGGTCCTCTGTTCTTATTTTGCCATTCAAAACCATATTTTCGTATCGATGCCAAAGTAATCCTTTAAGACGTAAGTTAGGTCATATCAAAGGGTTTTTGTAAAAACCCTTCAATGTCTGGAAGGTCACTCACGGTTAAGGAGCAAGGCCCTCTGGAGACTGCTAAGCCCTTAGACTCAGTCCAGCTTGAAGTCCATGAAGAAAATTATGCATTTAAGATTCATTGATTAAAATCACTCAAGTGGAAAAGGAACAGGTCCTTCTCTAAATGACACCAGATAAGTGGGCATCCATGCGCAGAAGAGTGGAGCTAAAGCCTTCCCACACACCATATACAAAGATGAATTCGGTGTGGACTTGACTTCTAAATGTGTGAGCTAAAAGTGAAAAACTCTTAGAAAAACACATAGGTATAAATCCTCATTCTGGGACACCAAAAGCTCAAGCAACCAAAGAAAAAACAGACTTCATCACAATGAAACAATTTTGTGCTATGAAGAATCCCACCAAGAAAGTGAAACAGGCAACACGTGGGATGAAATCAGTCTCTACAAATCATGTATCTGATAAGAAATCTTTCTTACTATAAACAGACAAAAGAAAAAATCCCTCACTTAAAAATGGGCAAAGGATTTGAAAAAAATGTTTCTCTGAAGAAGATACAAATGGTCAACAAGCATGTGAAAAGATCTCAGACTTGTTAATCATTTGGGAAGTAGAGATCCACACCACAGCGAGACAACATTCACTAGAATAGAAGAAACAGAAGGTAATACGGCGCACCAAGTCCTGGACTTAGGAACACTGGACTTGCACACTTTCCCAGCTGTAAGCAGACCTCACACTACACAGATGCAAACACACTGTAGAAGTGTCTCACGGGCCTGCCAGACGCCGTCCTGGCTGTGCTGCTCGCTGGGTGCTTACTGTACAGTGCGGCAGTGGTACACGGCTCTATCAGAGCTCAGGGTGTCTGCGGGCCAGAGCAAAGGCAGTGGGGATGCGGTGTGGTTTTCCTGTGCTTCACACTGTGTACTTATGTCACAGGTGTGTAAGACTTACGGATACTCTAACTTACGAGAACAGAACTCGTTCATAACTTGGGGGTTCACTGTACAGATACTGGAAAAGATGTGAAGTAATTGGGTATCTCATAAACTGCCGAAAAAAAAAAAAGAAGAAGCAAAATTCAAAAAGCTGTACCTGCTTGGGAAGTTCCTAGTTCTTCAAGACGTTAATGATAGAGTTACCATATCACAGCAATCCTGCTGCTAGATATGTACCCACGGAAACTGTGAGCATAACACTATTGCACGTGAATATTCATAGCTGCCTTGGTTGTAATAGTCAGAAAGTGTCCATCAGCTGATAAATGGTGAAATAAAATATGGCATGCTCATACCATGGCATCTATACCATGGCATATGGGCAGTTAAAGGAAATAGAAAACTGACATCTACCACGACTGGGATGAACCATGGGAACATTAGAATAAGTGAAAGATATCAGTCTTGAAAGAGGATATGTTATATGATTTTATTTATTTAACACGTCCAGGACAGGCAAATACATAGAAGTAGAGAGGACAATGGCTGCCTAAGGCTGAGGAGTGGATGAGGAAGAGAGAAGTGTTGGGAGGGACTGTGGCGATGGCTGCCCAGCTCTGAAGGCTCTAATGCCACACACTGGCTGCTTGGCGTAGGTGGCTTAGGGACTTATCTCATTGGTGGGGCAAAATACCCAGCAGCTGCAACTCAAAGGAGGAGAGGCTTATTTTGGCTCCTAGTGCAGAAATTTCAGTCCATGTTCCGTGCCCTTAAACACAGACATGGCATGGGAGAGGGCCTAGGCAGAGGAAGGCTGTTGAAGACGCAGCAGCCCGGAGGCAGAGAGAGGAAGTGCAGGAGCCAGGGCAGGAATGCGCCCTTCCAACCGGAGCACCCGGCGACTCCCCTCTACTAGGCTTAAACTACTAACAGCGTCAACTCTTAGCACCCCTAAGATTCAGGTACTTTCCAAAAGCCCAGCTCAGGAGTACATGCCACCTTTGGTGGCAGTTTTGACCAAAACTATAACAACAGGTAAATAGTATGGTGCTGGAATTATATCTCAATAGAGCTATTGTTAACAATATGCAACGTTCTTAGCATATATAAATTTGGGCTGCTATTTCAGGGTGATGAGATTAGAAGTGAATTTCATTTTCCCTCTTTCCTTGTGGCTTTTCTTTCCAGAAGGTGGATGAGAAATGGTAGAAAACGATGCTGAAGAAACTCCCACATCTTAGCATGTTGTACCTATGGACACCAATATCCTGAGATTTGCCTTGGAAAGTACTGAAGGGAAAATTATAGCAAACCAACTTGGAGGATGCGGGCTCTCCTCCGGAGCCATCCGGAGCCATACTCAGTCAAATGAGCACTGACTCCTTTAAGAACTCACCCCACTGTAGTTCTTCAGAGCCAGGTGGGCTCTTCCCATGTGGAAATACGCTTTTGTGCATTTTTCATCACACTGCATGAAAGAGAATAACTGATCAGACGTTTCCGAGGACTCACAGCCATTAGGCTCTTCCTTATCTGCCTCAGGAACAGAGTGAAGGCAGTGCCTTGCTTTTCAGCACAGCGCCCGGAGTTGACGATTGCAACCCTTCTGTGTGCATCCGTAACAAAACCAAATGATGCCTGGGAGGGGCCTGGATGCGCACCTAAGCTCTCTACCAAATGGGCCACACCCACCAGTGGTCTGATCTATTTAATGAGACTCACTGAGGAAGCAAACCAGAAATCCTTCCTTTAGCAGAGCTCTTAATATTGGTGAGTGTTAGAATTGCTCGGGACGCTCAGGACAATCCCAACCCTACATCAATTAAGTTATTCTCTTGAGTAGAGCCTAGGAATAACTTTGTTAGCTCTCTGGGGCATGTAAATGTGCATCCTCACTGGAGAACTGCTGGCTTACTAGCAGACACTGAATGGAGCCTGGGCAAGGAAGCAGCTGCAGAAGTTCCCGCCCTCAAATGAACCACAACACATGGATGAACTACGCGATCACTAGAATCAGTGAAAGATATCAATCATTGAGCTGGGTGTGGTGGCACACGCTTGTAGTCCCAGCACTTGGGAGGCTGAGGCAGGAGGATCAGTGTGAGTTCGAGACCAGCCTGGGCTACAAAAGTGAGCTCAAGGCCAGCCTGAACTGCATAGGGAGACCCTGTCTCAAAGAGACAAAAAAAAAAAAAAGAAGATACCAATCATAGAAGAGGACATGCTACATGATTTTATTTGTTTAACACATCCAGGACAGGCAAATACATAGACGTGGAAAGGACAATAGTTGCCCAAGGCTGAGGTTAGAAGAGTGTTGGGAGTGACGGTGGTGATGGCTGCCCAGCTCTGAACATTCTAATGCCACACACTGGCTACTCTGAGTAGGTGTCTTAGGGACTTATCTCATTGGTGGGATTTTACATGCTTATTACTTTAGATCAAGAAATGCCCCTTCCAAAAGGCAGGATTGAAACACATCACTGAGATGCTATTACTCACGTAGCGAATCAGGAGGCACCTGGTGACTGAGGTAACTGAGGGAAATGATTTGGCAGGGAGACATTAATGAAAATTCAAGACAACCAGTTAAGTCATCCTTTAAGGAATCTCTTAGATCCAAGGCCTCATGCCTAGTTAGGTGCTCTTTAGAACGCAGACTTAAGGAGATCAAGCTCAGATGTCTAACGTGTCCCGGGTGAGTCTTCCTTCTGTCATCACTGGAAGTGGGATGTCAGCAGGATATCCAGATGGATGCGCTTTCATGCATGTGAGTACCTGATCCAATGCTAAGTGAACAGTAGTAGTAATAGTAGTTGTTGTGGTCGTCGTCATCGTCATCATCATTGTCATAGTAAAGGTGTATGATTGTTCAGTTCACTTCATGTGCTAGATGCTGAACTTAAGGGTTCATGTGGATGACCTCATAAAAGATTATGGCAACACAACAAAGCAAGTATGATTATTTCCTGATGAAGAAACTAGAGCTGGAGAGACTCAAGATCACATGAATAAGTGGATCAGCTGGAATTTGGAATCTAGTCATTTAACTCCAGGAACCAAGGGCTTAAGATAATACTAAGTTCCTTTCAGAAATATCCTATGGGGAAAAGGTATGCAGACGTCATAGGGGATGCTGTTGCAAAAGTTTGTTAGAAAGAAATCTGTTCTAAAGAGATGCAGTCTAAAAGAGTGCATGCAAAAGTAGAGGTGCATGTGCTGGGTTCTGAGGGATGAGAGTGGCAATGAGGGGCAGAGGGGGAGGGGTGAGAAAGGTCCCTCTGGTGGCTGGTCCAGCTCGGGGCAGCTGTGGACGGTGGGCAAAAGCAGCTGGAAAGGAGGAGCTAGACCTTACTTCACGTGGGGGCCCGGAATGCCAGGCAAGAGAAGGGTGTTATCAATGGCAGCCTAGAGACAAGTTGGTACAGAGGCAGATGCTGACCTAACCAGAGTAGGAAAAGGCTAAGCGTTGAGTAAGGAAACCACAGTCACTTGGACCACGGGCTGATGGCTGATGTCCTGGTGACACTGGAAGCGGAAGGAAGTACAGACACTAGAGCTACAGCCCAGCAAAGACCAGCACCAACTAAACATAAGCTATAAGGGTGAAGGAGGCCGTGATGTCAAGACCCAGGGTGTGGATACCCGGAAAGTATGGAGTGGGCAGTGACAGAGAGAAGACAGGTCAGAGACAGCAGGGCATGGAGTAGATGGAGAGTTGGCGTTGACATGCTGAGCGCCAAATGATGACAAGACTGTCAAACAAGAGCCTGTGGGAGAAGCTGGGAACACGGCTCTGGAGCCAGGGCAAGGTGCGGGGCGCGGGTAGGGAGGAGAAGGTGAGAGGCGTTTGCAGAGATGAGAACTAAACCCATGAGAGAAGACGAGAGCTTTGAGAGAGGGCAGAGAGCAGAGAGCAGACTCTGCAGCCCAGAGAGTTCCCCAGAGATGAAACAGAGGAAGCAGGAGAGGACAGCCATAAAGAAAAGAGGAAATTCTGACGGGTCAGCTCAGGACAGCCACGCACCCACAGAGCACCTGAACACCCGCTGAAGGCCTCAGCCGTGCCTTCCATGCCAACAGGAGGTGTGGGCAGCTGCGACCTCACCGTCCTCTCACCCACATAAACGGTTGCTGATGGATTTTCTCTGCACTGGTCCCATTCCCCTTTGAGCTTTTGACCTAAGTCAGTAAGATGTTCTTGGATGAAAGCCAGGTTCCCCATAAGCAGGGCCAGTGCTCACAGCAAGGTGCACTTACTTCGCTGCCCAGGAAGCCCTCAGCCAAGAAAGAAATGGTTCTGACCCCAACTAAAACCAGCTTCGCTACCTCATCTTCCTTGACCAGGAGTATCACTCTAGAAATGTCATCATATACACTTCTCCCTACTGATTCAAAGGTGTCAAAAATATTACATTGGTGTGAAGGTACTATTGCTATTAATTATGGAGTGTCTGTGGCATTCACTGCTGATATTTTAAATCCTTTTAAAGCAAACAAAACTTTGTCTTTGATTGAACTCAAGACTTCAGCACAGAACTTATTGTCACTTGATTTTAGAACTCCTTGTGCAATTTTCCCTATTCCTCCCAGTGTTTACCCAAACCTCTTTAGCTGGGAGCCTTGCTGGGCATTTAATACGCTTGGCTGCTGAGTGTCAGCGTTTTTTAATGTCAGCTCCATCGGGCCTGCTCTGCCTTGCCTTCACCATCGATTACACTGCGCTTCGGCGAATGCTTGGGAACAGGCCAGTGTATTAGCCTGAGTCGACACACAGTGGGCTTCCTCTTCAGTCTGGTCCTTGCAGATCAGAGCAGATGCTCTAGGAGGCCATTCAAAAGCACACTGTTTCTTCTGCAAATGAGGATGAGCTCCACACCCAGAGATCATGAAGTTAAAGGTTTTAAGGGAGAGGTCTTGGATAAGAGCACAGGCTAACAGTAAGACAAACGTTAGCTTTGCGGTGCTGCGTTAAGTTACATAATTCTATCAGAGGCTTCCTTGCCAAAAAGCTAGTGGTACTGAACAGAACTGACAAGGGCGTTGAGAGCAGGAAACAAAGTGTGGCTTGTGGCTGTTATTGTTGGAACAACCAAGCCAAATGGCCTTGCCCCTCTCCTCTTATGGAATAACGTTAGACAAAGAAATCAAGATCAAACTTGTTGATGAAGTACACTAGGGAATCTGGAGATGTGAAGATGTGATGTTCTCATTGCTTTGGGCAAGGCTCTACCTTAAAGACCTTCCGAGTGTAACTGAGGAACCTTTATCACAGCATCCTCAAAAGGATAACGACCTAAGGTGCTCTAGGTGTCACTTTTTGGAGTTCCTCCAAAAAGTTTTTGACAACTGTTTGACAACTGCCACAAGGAAGGGGACTTTCTAAGTCATCCCTATTTTCCTTTCTCTCTCTTCAATAAAAAATGAGTCTGCAGAAATGGCCTGTACATCACTGTGAGAGAATGCTCGTGACTTAGGCCAAGCTCATGTGGCCAGGCTGGGTTTGCTGCCCTAGGGAATCAAAAACACAGCATAGCAATTCCCCTGGCACCTTCACTTCCCTTGGTTGTTAAGTTGTTTAAAACAAAAGTGTTACATTCAAGCAAAGATACAAGCTTTACAGGGTGTCATTTAAACTTCAGAAGGCTTTTAAAGACAAACCATGTGTCTTAAGAGGAATTCCGTGTTTCTTCTTTCTAGACCCGGACAGGGCTCCTTCATGCTCACTCCGTTCCACTGTTGGCAGCACTTAGGAAAGAAGACTGTGAAGTACTAGGTTGAGTTGTTTCAAACGCCCCGGTTAAATAATTAGTCCTCTGAAATAATGTCCCTAAGAAATGATCGTGGCAATGTCAAAATGAACCGGCCTGACTTCCATGCACCTTTGATCATTTATTTTGGTGGGTTTGAGAGGGAATAGCAAGCAGAGCACTGCACTGTGGCCTGAGGCTGGAGCGATGTGGAGCAGTAGGGGTTCTTTCTGCTGACTCTGATTATTTCTCTATAAATAGAGGATGTTGCAGTATATTTCCAAATTGCTGGGGATGGAGGAGGAAAGCACACGCTGGTGAGGAGAGTGACAACACTGCAAAAAAAAAAATCCTCCTGCTGCGGGCTTTAGGGAAGGGAGCTCTTCCACTACGGCATGGAACAAAGCATCTGTTAACACTGTAGTAATAATAATAAAAAAAAAAAAACAAGCTACTGCAATATAAACCTGGAAGCAGCAGAGCTTCTCTGGAGTACTAACTATTGCGGACTAGGTACCTTCTGTGCACGATCATGAGTCCCACAACAACTCTCTTCCATCCCACTTTACAGATGAGGACACTGAGGTGGTGCTGCACAGCCTACACCCTTTCCTACTGTGACACAATGTCAGTGTGCTCCCATTCGTATCAGGATGGAGCCATCTGACCCAGCAAGCACCATACCATCACACTCTCTTACCTTCAGTGCCCAGTCACAGTCCACCAGGGCCTTCTGGTACTCCCCAAGCTTTATGTAAGCCTGCAATGACACAGAGAGCTGACGTTCAGACCCCATCCTGCAGCAAGCGGTCTTTCGTCAGCGTAGATAGCTGCCACGCAGCAGGATGCTGACAAGGGGTCTGGCAGGGTCCCTGCAGCCAAGCACTGGCACACTCACATGGGCAAGGCGGAGAGAATGTGACAAAGGGGCTGCTTACAAGGTGAGGAGGATGGGGTCTTGGGCACATGAGGGATGCCGCAGAATCCCAGGGGTGACAGCACTATGGCTAGCACTGATGGGGTAGAAAGAAGAGCAGCGAGGAAAGCTGGGGACAGTCTCTGTGTGAGAGAGCTGACTCACGTGACCTCAGTACTTTGCTAGAACTGAAGGCCAGGAGGATAAACACCACAGGCTTGCTTTCACCTTTCCTCTGGTCTCACTGGCAGAAGCCAAAGGGAGGCAGGAAGACTGGGAGGCCAAAGCGCAAGCCCAGCACTGGGTGAGCCCCAGCCGCGAGCACAGCAAAGAAGGATTAGAAGGAAAACGGTGATGGTATTCAGCACGGTCCTCATCCCTACTAAGGAAGAGCTGACTTGCTGGACTTAATCTGCTGTGAATGTTCCATGATGCCAGATGATAAAGGGAGCAGAAAAAAGTAGATGGTAACAAGTATTGGGAGGGACGTAGAACTGCGGGAAGGAATGTGAAATGAACTCGGGTTGCCAGTGCCTTCAAAGTTAAAACAGAGTTGCCAGTGAGACTCAGTATTTGGACAAAATACCCAACACTCAAAATTCAGGAAGGAAAAATTTATTTAGCTCACAGTTTGTGGAGGTTTCAGTCCATACTTAGCTGGCTCCAGGGCCAAGTGGCACATGGTAGAGGGTAGCAGTTAGTTCATGGCAGTGGAAACAGCGACACAGCAAGAGCAAAAGGGAGGGGCAGTGGCAACAGGGGCTGGACAGCAGGTCTGTCTCCCGTACACTGCACTCAGGCTCTCTGCCCCAGGCTGGGTATAGCACGCACTCCCACAATCCCAGCACTGTATCAGGAATTAATCCCAAATACAGAAGCCCACCCCATAACTGCACGAGGTTTTGGAGGGACAATAGACACAACCATAACACCCAGCAATTCCGCTTCTAGATACATACAAAGAAAATGGTAACCTTATGTCCATACAACAACTTGTACATGCATCCTCATGGTAGAGTTACTTAAGTTTTTTTTTTTTTTTTTTCTTATGTTATGGCTGGTTCAGCCTGCCCTGGGGGTGGGGCTGGCGCAGCATGTGGTGCCAGGGATCAATCCGCAGTCCCTGCGATTGCCTAAGCTTGCCTATGCAGGTGCTGCAGACCACTGAGTCATCTTGCCAGGCCCTAGTAGAATTACTTGTAACAGTCAAACAATAGAAACCAATCCAAATGTCTATTGACTGGTGGATAACTAAAATATAGCATGTCCATACAATTAAGGAATGTTCAGCAATAGAAAGAAATAAAAATGTTATATATACTATGACATGGGTGAACCTTGAAAACATTATGCTAAGTAAAAAAAAAAAAAAAAAAAAATGACCTGATAAATATTATGGGATTTAATTTACATGAAAGGTCCAAAATAGGCAAATGTATAGGAACAGAAAGTAGATGCGTGGTTGTCTAGGGCTGGGAGCTGGGGTGGGGAAACGAGAGGTTTAGAAGGTGACAGCTACAGAGTGTCATCATGGTTTATGTCTAGATGACGCCTAGAGCCTCAGGATCTCATAGGCCAGGTTCTGGTAAGGCAACCGAATCATGGATCAAGTTATAACAGCTTGTATATAACTTGCTACTAGAAGGTGGGTCTGAATGGAAGAGGGGGGTCATAGTGAGCGAGATCTCGAAGGGTTCCTCTTTCCCTGGCTCTCTCTCTGATGCCCACTGCCCTTCCTCAGCCATCCAGGGGAAGCTCTCCTCTACTACTCTGGCCTGCCTTGCAGCCAGCTGACAGTGCAAGGACTGAGGTGACCGGATCGTCGAACCAAAATAAAACTCTCCTCCTGTGAGACGCCAGTGTTAGAAACTGTGTCTCAGTGACTGGAAAGTGACTAAGATAAGTATGGGTGATAAAATGTTCAGAATTGATTGTAATTTGCATAATTTTGTGATTACACAGAAATCCAATAATTACACTCTTTTAAGTGAGTGAATTGTATGGTGCATGAATTATGTCTCAGAAATGTTTCTAAAAATAGACAACAAAAAAGTCCTGCCTTGATCTCAGAATTCCAGCACAAAGGAAGAAATACAGAAATAGGCTGACATTCACGAGGCTTTTTGCCATGAGCCCTTAATACCTGCTGCTGAGTACGCTTTGGGAATCCTCTCTAATTGGGGAAAATTTTGAAAATCAAACACCGACTTGGAATTTTGAGTTGTTTAGTCACTGTTTTATCATCAGGACAAGATATCTGCCGTCCTCAACTGACAAAGGGGAAGGTTTCTTTTGGCTCACAGTTTTAGAGGGCTTAGTACATGACTGATGAGTTCCAAGGCAGAAGTAGCATGAAAGAAGGGCACAGCAGAGGACGGGTGTTCCCTCCATGATGCCCAGGAAGGGGAAAGAAAGATGGGAGGGCAGGGAGATGGAGGGAGAAGGGGGAGGAGGAGGGAGAAGAGGAGAGAGTGAGGGAGAGAGGGAGAGAGAGGAAGAGGGAGGGAAAGGGAGAGGAACAGACAGACAGACAGACAGAGAAGCCAGGGACAAGAGCACAGCCTTGCTGGTCACTGCCCCTGTGACCATTTCCTTCAGCTAAACCCCATCTGCTAATAGCAACTTCAGTTACCAACTTATCAATGAATTAATCCACTGCAGAGCACAGTGCTCTTATGACTTAACCTCTTCCCAAAAGTTTCACTTCTAAATATACAGATTTCTGGTGGACATACTAGATCTAAGTAACAAAAATAACTCAATGGGCTTGAGCATATTTTGTTCAACTAAAGCTTCCAACACACACGCGCGCGCGCACACACACACACACACACACACACACACACACACACACACAGAGGCTATTTAAAGATAAGCACAGTCACTTACTATAACCTTCTTCAAGTTACTGGTCACAATAAGTGGCCAATAAATTCTTCCTGAAACTCTAAGCCCTCTTTTTTTGGAAAGTTTCTGAAGAAGTAGAAATGATCACTCCATGTGAGACATTTACGTGGACAAGCCAATTATGGGGTCGGTGTTATAACTCGTGGGGAATCTACGCGTCCCACCAAAGCAAGGCGGGAGGACGTGGTAGGCAGCTCATGACTGCTGTGCAGCTCTGGGTCTGCGTAGCATCTGCGTGGCACATGAGCTAAGAGGCAGTGCCTTCATTAACTCAGGCTCTGAACTAACTGAAGAAGACAACGTTTTGAGATGTCTGTTTTACAAAGCACCATTTATTGCAGGCAAAAGCCAGAAGATAAGAGGAAGAAGTCAGCGTCCTTCCTGACGACTGTTGCCAGGACTCTGGTGCACTGTGATTCAGTGATTTCTCTACACCAGCTCCTTTTCCTGGTTCTACCTGTCCCCCAAGGGTTGCACTGAACACCCTGTAACTTCTCCATTCTTTTTTTTTTTTTTTGCTTTCCTACATTCTGTGAAGAGCATTTTTTTTTTTTTTTTGTCCAAATGGCAATTAAATGCTAGATTTATCTAAATTACACCAACAATCTATTGATCATAACATTAGCTCCAGGAGAAAAACAAAGTGATGAAAGGGTCGATTTTTTTTCTTTAGCAGACAGCACTCAATTTGCAGGGTCCTTATTAAGTGTTTTCTATCACCGCACGCAAATAGGGGAGGCATTTTAAAAATAGTCAATGGTTCAAATGACTCGGAACACCAGGCAGCACATTTTGCATTTTGTCTCAGAATAAGCTTTCTCTTTGGGGAAACTGGAGGACATTGCTTCTCCAAAGCCTTTCATTGCATTTGCTTATATTTATCCTCATTCATTCTTAATGTGATTCTTCAGAGCTAATCAAAGAGCTGCTTAAAATTGTGTACAGTAAAACATAACCAATTTAGATGAAATAGAATGTGGGCAATCTGAATTAAACGGGAGTCTGAATTACAGAACATTCTAAAACCAATTCAGCTTTACTGCTTTTGAGTCCAAGTAACTAGACTGAACAAACAATGTCAGGTGAAGCTACTGTTCTAGGCACCAAATTGTAGATAAAATTTGGTGACAAATAAGCAAATATAAATATCATAGCAACCATCGACACCTAAGTGATTCTTGTGAATGTTAGCAGAAACTTAATTCCTTAAATAAACTTTTTATGTCTCCAAGTTATGCAGCATAGCAAGGACTGATTGACCATCTCTTACACCTGGAGCATTATAGGGAAAGCATATTTTTTGCCCTCAAAAAGCTTATTTTATAAATCTTATTTGGGAGGTAAGATGCACACTGCTAAATTGGCCTCTGAGCATCTCAGTGCAATTTATGTCCTTGAAGGAAGTTTTTGTGACACATGGGTGTAGGCACATGTACCTCAGCTCTAACTGGATGCAGTCAAATTGCCACACTAATGAGGTTATACTGAGCTTGAATCTATTTATGACTGCATCGCTGTCATCCTTGGGCTTGCCAGCCTCTTAAGGGGGTGTTTCTTGCTAGCAGTGCTCTTCTTTAGTACTTTCAGCCAGACGTTTAAACCCGAGTGACAGAGACTGGAGCTGACAGGGTCCCTGCAGCAGCCTCTCAAGTTCATCTCACACAGGTCCTCCTGACAGGTCCTCACCACCAGACAGTCATGTCTACAGATCTGCCGGTCTGTCAGGCCTGGGCAACAGACACTGAGACTGCACAAAAACTCAACTACTTTTCAAAGATAAAGTCATGGGTGATGCTCCTGTTTCGACTGAGAACTATCAGCCACATTCCTTCACTAAGCAGCAGCTAAGAAACATCTGGGTAGCCAGTTTTGCTTGGCATTATGGGAAACGAGCTCCATGTCATATACAACTATGCTGAAAGGGCTTCTAGAAACTACACGTTTGAAAAAGCAGTTCATTTGACTCCAGTCAAAGGCTCTTAATCATATGGAAGGACTGATACAATGACAAAGAAACTATAAGGAGAATGTTATGTTCTCTCTCTCTCTCTCTCTCTCTCTCTCTCTCTATATATATATATATATATATATATATATATATATATATATATATTCCTAAAAGGCTTATGTGTTCAGAAGTAGAACTTTTGGAAGGCAATAAGATCATCTGGGCTCTAATCTCATCAATGCATTAATCCACTGATAAATTCATAACTAAATGTGCTGCTAGGAGAGCGGGCACTAGGCATATAATTTGGAAGGGCAGAGTCCTGGTCCCTTGCTCTTTCTGGTGCCCCTCTTCTCTCTGCTTCCCAGCTGCCATGAGATGAAAAGCTTTCTTTGCTACACCTTTCTGCCATGGAGCCAGCCTGCTATGGACTGAAACCTCTAAAACTGTAAGCCAAAATAAATGTTTTTTCCCCTTTAAGTTGTGTATGTCAGGTAATCCTATCACAGCGACAGGAAAGTGACTTCTACAGAGAATAGCCTTTAAGAGTGCAGGCTATCATCAAGAAAGAAGCTGGACAGTTGGGGGTGGCTGGATTCTGAAGGCTTGAGTTGTTTTCACGCCAGATGTTCTTACAGACATGGCAAAGGACCTGGTGGTCCTGAGTGCTGTGTTACAGCTGACCTAGGCCCTGAAGAGTGCTCTTCCCACATCCTCCCTCAGGGATTTTACCTTGGGGGCTTGCAGTCAGAATATGGCGGGAGTTTCTACATCATGGAAACGGGTATGCGCTATACACAAGGACGTTCCTCCTACATTCGACGTGAGCCAGTAGGTAAGTGTTTCCCAGCACACCATTGCTGTCACCCCACCTTGTCTTCATTTTCACAAGTTTAGTGGACACACATGTGGCTCACTGACCTGGGCTCTGTTGGTGTAAAGAACTTTCATATCCTTCATCTTGTCCAAGCCCTCGCTGTAGTTCGCGATGGCCGTTTCATAGTCACCTTTGGCAAAGGCTTTGTTCCCCTTTTCTTTGAGGGCTACGAGAACAAAAGTCACAGGTGAGTGCTCAGTGCAGAGCAAAAACATCTTCCAGACTGCAGCCCCTTGATTTTCCTAGTCTACTCTCAAGGTCCTCTGAAGGTCAGCTGCCACTGGCTAAAAGGATTTGTCACTCATTTCTCTGCAGATATTTCGGGACTGGTTTTGTTTTTTGCCAGATCCATTCTAAGCACTGTGAGTAGCCTTTCAGAGTGAGTAACTACAGCAGGGTTCAGAATCATTCCAAGCTGGCTTCCACAGAGACAGGCTACGCATCCAGGAAAGAGACAGAAAAGCTTTAGACCCAAAGAGGCACAGATCTGGAGAGCTATCACCAAGAACAGAGAAAATAATCGTACACTGGGCTAGACAGACAGCTCAGCAAACTCAAGTGCCTGCTTAGGCAGGTGCAGGGGCCAGGTTCAGTCCCCAGCTCCACATGCCAGGCTGGCTCTGCGCCCAGGACTCACTGAGAAGGCGACTGAGACTGGATGTGCTGGTACGCATCTGTAATCTCAGCCCTTGGGAGGCTGAAAACAGGAGAATCACTAGGAGTCCAGTCTGTGTAGTGAGACCCTGTAGACCTTGCACTAAATACACTTTAAAAATGTCTAGAAAATAATCATACATTAATTAAGAGGCTTCTTCAATTTTATCAATGAGATCGAAAATGCTAATTTTGCCATTCAAAGCTTTGCTAAATAAACATTATATCAGATAGTGATAAGGTCTACAGAGGACTGTCCTGGGAGACCTAAACGATGAGATGAGGGATAACACGGCTCAGAAGCTTCACAGCCCTACTCAGAAGGGGCTGAAAAATAACAGTAGAACCCAATGATACAATAATCATTCTTGAATATATATTCATGCTTCAGTTACTAATATAAAAATTATATATTATATATTATATTTTCATTCTATAGTGTTAATATACTCCTTTCTTGAGAATGATCACTTTAGGAAGAATTTCATTGACACATAATGGAAACTGAATGATGCTTATCTAGAAGAAACAAAACGGAAAGGAAGGTCATGTAATTTTTTAGTCAGTATGGGGAAAATCCTTCATATCTGCCATACATCCACTACTGTGTAATGTAAGATAATACTGAAAGTATTCTTTGGGCATAGACCTCTCACCCCCAACACACACAGAATGTGTCTTTCCTTTCCATTTCTCTTCTCTTTTCCTTTGCCTTAGTTTTTCTCCTTTCATTTTTCTGGCTTCCCCATCGATACCTCGGGCTGGCCAGGGTAGCCTCGCTCCACCTCAGTGAGCTTCCCAAGCAGTGTGTGGGAATCCGGCCCATTCAGCCCACCCCTATGCTTCGGAAGCAGGTCAACTGCTCATTGCAAGAAGAGCAGAGGACAGACCACTGAGGATGTCACCTGGCCAGGTCCCACCGCCACAGGCCATCATAAGATAACCACCCCGTGGTGTCCACAACCACTAACACACAGGCTTTCTGTGCTGTTCTATTCCAAAACAGGGCAGCTACGCAAAAGGAAGGGCTGACAATTACCATCAGCTAAAACCTTGTTTTCTCGTCTTCTCTTGGCTCGCTGCTTTGCATCCTGCTCCAGAGACGCCAAGAAAGCCTCTGACAACACCGTAATTTCAAATATTAGGAACAAAAACACAAATAGTAGAATCAGTTTTTTTAGCTCAAGAGCAGAAGGAAAGTACTTCTGAGCTGTGCAGCCACGCTTTTCATGCATATACACGGAGGCACACACGCACATGCACACATACACACATCTGAAGCAGCGACAATGACATTGTCTTAATTTGACATTAAATAGGGTCCGTGTGATGTATTATTATACACGATGGGTGTGATTATGCTTCAATTTTGAATTATGTCTTTTAAAAGAGATTTCCTTTGAAGCGAGGCTTTTTGTTCTATTCAGCATAATGAGTCTCAAAGCTGATCAAGAGAGAAAGTATCTAGATCCCCTGAGTATCTAAGAGTAAATTGGTGATACAGAACAACAGAATTTGGTTTATAGAGGATTAATCAGGTGAGAGGGCAGTGGTACCTCAGTTTGCAAAATTAAATTTGTTACAGGATTCTGGAAAACACGGCTCTGTTCATGTTCTTGTATGAAAGAAAGATGGCCATGGATCTTGTTTGCAGGATCATGTTTGCCACCTGCTGCAGAGTTTGCAAACAAAAACATTCCTGTGGCAGCAGAGAGAAGGGTTCCTAAGCGTGGTCTCCTCTGACTATGAGGACTAGACCTGGGTGAGCAGTGGGTGTCTGTTCAGGAGCTGTTTGTTAGTCCCGAGGCTACAATTTAAGGGTCTGGAAGTCACGAGCAATGAATTGCAGGCCTACGTAAATAATACACACTGGGAAGGGAGATGCTCTTCTTACCTGGGTTTGTTTCGTCTGCATTCTGCACCGCACAGGTAATCATAAAGAGAAAGAAACAAATTTCAAAAATAACTCTTTGATGAACACATACATAAACTAAGGACACAAATCACTCAGTAATGAGAAGCTGGGTCATGCTTTCTTTTATATATATATCTAGAGAAGCATTTATGCATTATCAATTTTCTTTGTTTTCTCTGATCAAGAATCATTTTTTTTTTCTATTTTGCTTACTTTTCAGCAGCTAAACTAGGAATGTATAGGACTGCCCCCAACCCAATGAAACAACATTCTTAGAAACTGGATTTTCTGATTTTCTTGTCAGCCTATTTCAAGGAAATCCATGTGTTCAATATGCTCGCATGCAGTTTGGCCCATACCAAGGGCTTGCTTAATTCAAACATCTGAGCAGCAAACTCAGCTGATCCTTCTGGAGAAAGTATGGTCAAACAGCAGAGATCACTGGGAAGTCTCAGAGAAGACCACACGCCCTGGGCTCCCCAGTCTGAGGTTTTCTAAACACTAACACTGAATGGTTCAAAATTCAGAGGCCTCGTATTATATTAAGAGATCAGTGTGTGGGCACAATGTGGCCGAGCCTGCAACCTTGATTCTGAGGGACCTCAGCTGCAGCTCAATGTGTTGGAAATGGGAATTAAGAGACTATATTACCTTAACGACACAGTTCAAATATGGCACACAAGGTTAGGAGGAACACAGACTGCACATTCATTTAAGTGAACACACAGAGGGGCCAGTGACATAGCTCAGCAGTCTAAAGCACCTGCTTAGGCAAGCTTAGGCACCTGCAGGGACCGTGGTTCGATTCCTAGCACCACATGCTATGCCAGCCCCAACCCCAGGACAGGCTGAGCTGGCCATAGTATTTTAAAAAAATAAATAAAAATAAACAAGCACACAGAGCTGTGTACTGTTGGTCCACAAAGACCAGGGTGGGGGGAATCAGAGTTTATGTTTCCTTACAGAAAAACAAATCATGTGAATCTGAGAATAAATGACTATTTTAGTTGTACTAGACATTTTGACATGAAAATCACTGCCTCAAAGTAAGTCTTGGTGCTGCCTCTACTTATACAATCCATAACAGCAAAGGACACCTGTCCAGCAGCCTGAGGAGGGCTTATCACGGTCTTGTTCAGGGTTGTCCTGCACCCGTCCTCCTCCTGGGCTTCCTCCATCAGCCTCAGCCTCTTTTCTGTCTGGCACACAGCTTTCTGTTGCACAACTGGGTCATCAGAATTCATCTCCTGAATTAAGGTGGCTAGAAAAGAAATCAGATAGGAATCAATCAAACAAGGTCTTCCAAAAGAAAGCTTCCGTTCTTTAGAAAGGTTGCTGTGGAAAATTAATGGGGAAGATCTCAGAGTAAGAAAACAGGCCAGCTGAAAGCAAAGTGAAGCAGAGCAATTAGGACCAACATGAGACAATTAAACATATGATGTGTTTTGTCTGGCAAAAGCTACAAAAGAATTTAACTCTGGGCTTCAAGAAAAGAATTTTAAGCCATTATTCAATTCAACTATAATTTATACAGAACTCACTATGAGCTAGTTATTAATGCTGAATGCTATTGATAAAAGTGAATTCAAAAGACCATTTTTTAAAGAGCTTATTATCTTGCCTTGGGGAAAAACACGCAGAAGTGCAGGCAGCTCTGAGATCACGAAGTAATGGCCCTTAGCAAACCCCTTCCTCCTGCTTCACTCTACTGCCTGCCCAGGTTACAGTATGTGCTCTGTCACTTGGGGGGTCACCCTTCTCAACACTAGTTTCCTTGTTCACCACCTCACCCTTATTCCAACTCCCGATGAATCTGTTCACCTCACTCCAGCTGCAGGTGTATTCTACCACACGTCTCTCAGCCTTTATTAGGAATGCTGAGAGACAGAGAAAGACAGACAGATGTCTTGGGGAACTGGTGTCAACTCAACCAGACATTTGGTGATACCCAACCATCTGTGTCACCCTAGGGATGACATTTTAGGAATGCATCCTGTTATTCTCCCAGGGCCCTTCTTCTCCTGCAATCTAATTTGCACTTCGCTGGTGATCAGAGATCCAGGGCATTTATTCATTCAGACAGGAAAGGAATGGCATCAGAATGAACTCTTTCACTTCCTACCACCAAACCTACATAACTGCCTACAAGCATACCTACTTGGGCTTCCTAGTGCAAGGAAAAAGTGTTTCTCCCCTTACACGAGGCTAACTGCTCATACAGTGCTCAGGTCCCACCACTGAGTTTCACGTGGTCAAGAACTCCAGAGTATCCATTAAATATCTCATCTAGACAATAATTCCAACCTCTTCCATTTGTCCAGCTTCTGCCTAACTGCATTTATATGCTTTAAATGTCTCCCAGTCCTGTCTCATTTCCTTCAAAACTACCATTCCCTTCTCTCCTAGACTTGTTTTCACTCTTTCCACTTGTAGAAAGATCTATCTTCCTGTTTCTTGTGGTCTTTTATTTTGTATTTTTAAAAAAGAGTTCTATGTCAGCCTTCTCATATATAAGAAGTTATGCAATATTTAAATCTGTGTGTCTTGACTTGTTTCACTTACCATGGTTTCCGGGTGCATTTGTTCCTACAAATGACTCAAATTTAGTCTTATGCCAGAGTAGTACTCCATTATATATAAGTGAAAAATTCTCTTTATCCATTCATCTGTTAATGGATATATGGGCTACTCATCTGCTTTAGATATTATGAGTAGCACTGCTCTAAGTGTGGGTGTATATGCATCGCTGTCAGGATGTTTTTAAATCCTTTGGAAGGATACTAACAAAGGGGAATAGCCAGGCTGAATGGAATTTCTAGGTTTAATTTTTTGAGGACTCTCCATGCTGATTTCCACAGTGGTTATGCTAGTTTGTATTCTCGCCAACAATGTAGAAGGGTATATTTTCCCCCACAGATTCCCCAGAACTTGTTATTGTTGGCTTTTTAAATATCTATTCTTTCTGGAGTAAGATGGAATCTCAGTGTTGCCTTCACTTTCCCTGGTGGCTGTAGCTATATTTACTGGCCATCTGAACTTCATCTGAGAAGTGTTTTTTTTTTTTTCATTTCAGTTGCTCAATTTTTGACTGGTCTTTTTACTCGAGGGGCATTGTTTTTTAGTTCTTTGTACATTCAAGATATACCCCTGTTAGAGGAGTACCTGGAAAAAAATTCTTCCATTCTATAGGCTGCCTCCTCACCCTATTTCCTGTGTCTTTTTTTTTTTCTTTCAGAGAGAAAAAACAATAAAGGTGGTACAGAATTTCAAAACAAGATAGGAAATTTAAAAAACCAGTTGTAATACTGCATTCTGTTATCTTCAGAGTAGTTGTGCAGATTACCAGATATCAGTGCCATAAGTATCTGCCTGGCATGCACAAGGTCCCAAGTTCAATACCTGATATCTTAAGAAAATCAGAAGTATCTCCTCTCATGTTGTTGTGGTTTGTGTCTAGTTGTCCCCCAAAAGCCTCCTGCATTCATGGGGTGGACTTCTGGAGTTTGATTAACTCATTATCCACTGGGATTACAGGTGTGAGTGCTGCTAAGATTACGTGTATGAGTGCTACACCCAGCCTCGGGCACAGAGACTGAATGCAATTTAAGGGAGACAGACTTGCTCTGTGGAGCCACTGTCGCTGTCACACCCGCCCCCCTTTGCTCTTGCTATTCTGCTGCCTTACACTGCTATGAAGTTGTTCTCTGCCATGTGTGTTCTGCCTTGGAGCCAGCTGAGTATGGACTGAAACCTCCAGTAGCTGTGAGCTAAATAAACTTTTCCTTCCTTCATTTTGGGGTATTTGTCCCAGCAATGAGAGAAGAGTAACTGAGATACATATATTTGTAAGGATCTCCATGGGTATAGTCTGTCTCTCCCCTTAGTTTTATGGAAATGTTTACTGAAGAAATTTTTAAAAAGTGTTTAATGTGGTAAAGACAGGAGTATTTTCCTTTATGATGTATGCCTTTTCTGCTGCTCAGCTTATAAATACACTTTGTAGGGTGGCTCCTAAAGTCTTATTAAAGTTTCATGTTTCTTGTTAATATGATTAATGCTCTTAGAGTTGATTTCTGTCAGGGCAGGAGCCTCATTTGCTGAGGAGTCCTGCCTTCTCCACCACTGCACTGCGTTATCCCTGTTACGTATGAAATCTTTTCTAGGCTCTTCACTCTTTTCCACTGCCTTGTTTGCCTTTTACAGCACCAGCATCTCCATGCATGAATTACTACAGCTTTATAATATGTCTTCAACAGTAAGAAGAGTGGCCTCACCACTTTTCCTGCAGTTTCCTTGGTTATTCTCGCTCATTTGCTCTTCCATGTGAGCTCTGGAATCAACTTAGTGAATTTTAGCACAAGACACTTTCGGGAGTTCAACATGAGTCATACGGACTGTATGACTTCTGGCTTTACCAAATGAGTCTTCCTAGCCATGAAAAGTGTTCATATTCATTTATTTAGACATTTCTTTATGTATTTTAATTAAAAATTTATTACCTGAACTCCATAATTTATTGTAATTTCATTACTTTCTCTTTAGTATCCTTTTCAGTTGCAGTGTGTCATCAAAGATGCCATATTACATATAGTCACACCTCAGGCTTCTCTACACTGTGACGGTTTCTCAACTTTCCTTGTTGTCGGTGACTTTGACAGTTCGGAGGCACCTTATAATGGTAAGGTATTTTATAGCTGATGCTTCCATTTCAGTTTATCTCACATGCTTCCCATGGCTACAGTGGTGCCACAAAATCTGGGGAGGAAGGTTGTATTATACAACACCACGGGTACGTGCTACCAATCTGCCTCATCATGATATAAACCTTGGTTGTTTGCCTAAAGTGGTGTTTGTCAGCTTTTTTACACTTCAAAGTCATTTTTCTACTCTTTGGAAGCAAGCCACTAACGTATCTCATACTAGAAGGTTTCAGAGTGATAACCCCCTTCCTACAAGGAACACTTAGAGAAATCATCTGGACTTCATCTGAAGGGGAGATTGGCCTTATTTATTTACTTATTTTTTGTTTCTTTTTTTTTTTTTTTTTTGAGACAGTTTCGCAGGTAGCTTAGGCCAGCCTTGAACATACAACGGTGAGGCTGGCCTCAAAGCAGGAACATCCGCCTCCCTCAGCCTTCTGTGTGCTGGGATCACAGGTGCGCACCATGAGGCCAGGCCTTCAGTCATTTACTTACATCAGTAGTGACTCATAGACGTTTATTCTATACTTTGTGCTAAAAACCTAGTAGTCTATTGCTTCATTTGTTGCTCAGTGTTTTCCAGTATCGACCTGTGGGATCTCCTGTAATGAAATGTTATAATTTTATCTAGAAAGGGCTCACATAATTTTGACAGATTTATTTGGGGATTGTAAAGGAAGTCTTCGCTGATGCCAGAAATTCAAAACAGAACTGGCGCACGACCTAGTAAATTCATTTCTGGGTACACATCCAAAGGAAAGGCCGTGGGCGTGTCAAAGAGGCATCTGTAGCCTGTGTTAAAGCAGCACTCACTCCAGCAGGAAGGGAGTGAGTGACTCTGAAGTGTCCACGAACAGAGGGACAAAGAAGTACAGGGTGCATCACACCAGTATGCACACACACACACACACACACGCACACACACGCACACGCACATGCATGCACACACAAATGGAATTCACCCTTAAAAGGAAATACAAATCGCATCATTTGGAACAACATCAACGAGCCCAGAGGACACTGTGCTAACTGAAAAAAGCCAGGCACCAAAAGGCAAGTGCCGTGTGGTCTCACTCCAACTCGGACCTCAGGAGCTCCGTGAAGCAATGAAGAGTGGTGGTGACTGGGGCCTGGGGCCATGAGCATGTGAGTCACACACTACAAAGTTGTGGTCAGACGGAAGCGATGAGCTCCACAGCTTTACTGTACACGCAGGGCTGGTTAACAGTAACATTCTGTGCACAGCGCTCCCTCGCTCATTGCGCAGGCCATGGTCCAAATGCCCCTGCGGCAAGTGAAAATCAGCGAAGCAGGATGTTATATTTTAGTATTTATATATATGTTAGGGCTTTACAAACCCTTCCTACACTCTTATAAACCTATCCCACACTTTTAAAAACACTTCTAATACTCTTAACCATTTTCTGACATAAATCTATGTAATTTTAACAACATACATATTCTATATGGTACTGCAAAATCTCACAATACAGTGAAAATTCCACGATAAATAGCTTAGATTAATATTTTTTGAAAATCCATGAAAGAGTGAGTCAAACACTCACAAAGCCAAACTGCAAAGCAGCAAGGAACGACTATACTTGAAAATTGTTAAGAGAATAGATCTGAAATGCTCTTGCCACAAAGAAAGGGTTAGTGTGACAACTGATAGGTAGGCTACTCAGATTTAATCATTTCCCAATGTATATATAACCCAAAATATCACACTGCATGCCAAAATGCATACAATTGTATTTGCCAATTAACCTAAATAAAGTCAAGAAGTAATTATGGCTTCTGCCTTACCGGCTATTTTGTCTGACATTAATAATTCATATGTACTTTCCTTTGGATGGAGTTTGATTACTAAGTACTTTTCCATTTTTTAAGGTCCCAGCTGTCCTAGGTCTGCAAGTTTGGGTGAGCTTCTCAGCTCACAAGGTGCCGTCAATGCCCTGCAAACACCTTCCCTAGCACGTCGGAGGTCACCAAACTTAACATAGCCACTGTGCCTCCCTCTGAGCCTGACAGGGCTGCATAGGCCTCGTCTCAGCAAATGTCACTCAGCTCTCAGCACTCATGCCTGCCTTTCTCTTCTCCTTCTCCTCACAGATGAGAAGCCTAAAGCTGATCAAGGTGGCATCTAAAGACGTCTCCTACCTGTGCACCGTGACCACCCCGACTGCCACGATTCAGAGCCTAGCCCTCCGCTCTCTCTCCACTTTCTGGGCTCTCCTTTTCCTCCCCACGCTGTCACTACTCCAACCCTGGCCCAAGGCGCTTTTCCACAGCACAAATCTGATCATGTTCCTGGTTTAAGTAAAGGATTCCCACTTGCAAGCTCCCTGCTGCAGCTTCCCAGGCCTCCTGAGCCCTGGCCTCTCCTCACTCCCGTGGGAGCTTTGTCTCCTTGCTCCCTTCATCCACTCCTTCTGTTGGTCCAGGGCCCGGCCTTTCTGTAACTTCAGCTTCCCTCCCTCCTTCCTCCCCACAGAACCCTCCTAAGCCTGGTCTTCACTGGCAAACTCGTACACACTCTTCAGATTTTGCTTACTTATTCAGGGAAATCTTATTTGACTTGCGTTACAGACTGAACTGTGTCTCCAACTAAAGAAGGAAGGAAGAGAGAGAGAGAGAGAGACAGAGAGAGAGAGAGAGAGAGAGATCAAAGCCCTAATGTGGCTATTTTTGGAGACTTGCAGGCCATCCTTTATTTAAAGAGGTAATTAAATGTGCTCACAGGAGGGCCCTGGTTCAGTCTGGCATGACTAGCATCCTGACAAAAACATCCACAGGGAGATGACCGAGATGACCACGTGAACTCGCCCAATAGACAGCCTTCAAGCCCAGGACAGAGGTCTCAGGTGAGATCAGCGCTGCCAACAGTTACCCCTGCTGTTCCCGTTTCCAGTACAGCCACTGCATGCACTCCTCCTGCCTAAGCTTCCCCACCTGGGCGCTTTGTTATTCCACTCTAGTGACTAACCCCACTCTCTGGATGGGGCTTGATTCACCTGCACTTTGTAAGTCTATCTTTGTGTCAAATTTCACTTTAAAATTATCTAGCATCTGTTTTCTCCCACTGAACCATAGGAATTCTTTTACCATACAGTGTCTACAAATACCACCCCAAGACCCAAGAAGTGAGTATATACAATTCATATAAATTTAAATTGGTAAAATAAAATGAGATAAAATTCAGAAATGCATTTCTCCAGTCACACTAGCCTAACTTCAAATGGTCGGTAGCCATTTGTGTCCAGTGAACCATGCACACTGCAGGGACTAATGCAGTTTGCAGAATGACGCAGCATCCTTCCATCATTACAGAAAGCTCCAGTGGACAATGCCAGGTAAATGACTCTGGAGCAAACCTGAAGTCTGAACAAAAGATGTGTACAGAGGAAGGGGGAGGCACAGGGAATAACAAAGGCCAAGTTCAGAGTATAAAACGGCAGGCACGTGGGAAACCACGGCAGCCCACTGCCCTTAAAGCATGAGGAGGCAGGGAAGTGAGCAATGACAAGAGAGCCAAGTCGTGTGGGGACTCCAGAGAGCTTGGGATTTATTGTGACTGAGAAGGAATCCAAGCAGAGAAGCGTCTGGGCCAGATCTTCATTTGAGATGCTTTACTCAGTGGGGAGTATAAGCCTGGTGTCGAAAACAACAATTAAGGGTTGTTGAAATTCTGTTGAGAGGAACAGCAACAGAGGGCGGGTTGGAGAAGGTGGAGCTGGGCAGAGGCCAGACTTGAAGTGGGTGCGGTACGGCAGAGAGGGGAGGCTAGGGAAGGGTGGTAGATCCGTGCATGACGGTGCCATCCAGTAAGAGCAACAGGGAAGCGGGGGACAGGAAGGGTCAGTGGGGCAAAGGGGCGATGACTCAATTTTAGACACATGGAGCTCAAGGCTTTTGTAGAGGTCAAGGGAGACGCAGATGGCTGTAGAGGCTGGGGTTCTGCAATACAGCCTGGGTTGCAGTTCAGGCAGAGTCCTACAGAGAGCCCCTCCCAGTCCACTTGAGGCCCAGCAAGTTTATAATCCCATGAAAAGTTATTGGAATTCTTGTGCATTAATTCCAATCTACCACACCCAGTGCAACCCATGGCAAGAATAAAGACACTAGGGCATATTTGTAGCTATGGGGAGCCCAGGGCTCCCAGTCCAGTCATGGTGATGGCCATCTGGAACAAAGGCGTCTATGCAGGGCTGAACCCAGGTTGTATTAATTCATGAAGAAGGGAGTGGCTTGAGGATGACTGACTGAAAATAGCAGGTGAGTGCTGTGAGCTGGGCTAGGTAGGAGGCCAGAAATCACCCGTGCAGCATGCAGAGAGAAGGGCATGCAGAGAGAGTAATCAGCATGACACGACTGAGATAGTGGCTAATGTTTTGGGCTTCAGCTCTGATGTGTAATCTTTCAAGCCCCAGGAAGTCACAGCCTCTACCTCCAGGCTCCATCCCAGCCAACAGTGTGTAGCACTGGCTCTTCATCCTGCCTCTCCCAGTTTCTGGTTTCTGGTTTTCTGGGGAAACACGGCCTGCGACCTGCCATGTTTAAAGACTACCATTAGCACCTGGGCTGAACCCATATGCATTGCTTCAAGTGAGCTGAAGGGATAAGGAAAAGTCCTAGCCAGCTTGGAACATCTCAGTATGTGGAAACAAAGCGAGGCTCTGCCAAAAAGGAGGCTACTGCTCCTCCCTGAGGGAGAGTCACTCGGGTGGAGCCCCACGGGGAGCACCGAGCAAGCAGGTGGTGGCTACATGCTTGCTTCAGCAGCACATATGCTAGAGACTGGAACAACGCAGAGCAGGTCAGCATGACCCCTGTGTAGACAGGCAGTAGCAAATCACCTGAGGGGCCAGGTGACCTGTGGGCAATGTCTTTCAGAGATGAGCAGAAGAGAGACCCATGAGGAACCAAGGGACACATGGCATGTGTGTATGTTTTGCTGTGAGATTACCTTAAGCATTTTTAAAAAAAAAATTCTGCACCCATACAATGTGCTGGAAGCAGTGTTTTAGTATATTTCTGTTCACTACGAAGGTTTATTGGGTTGTTTGCTTGACTCCACTTCCGACAAGCTCTCCGTGGTCTGAGCAGGGCCTGACTGCCTTGGAATCTCTTGGATGTGATGTGTGGGATCAGCGCGCACTCTCTGAGGACTGCAAGTCTGAGCTGGGGATGCAGGTTCTCATGGAGACAGAGAGAGGCAGAGAGATGATGATGATGATGATGATGATGATAATAATAATAATAGGTCATCTGCGTAATTTAGTAGATCTTGAGAGAAAGCACTTTGGTTTTGCCTGTACAGTTCAAAAACAGAAGTGACTCTAACAGGAGAGTCCCAGGCTGATCGTTGTTAATTCTTGACTGACCTCCCTAAAAGGCAGCAGATAGGCCCACTGGCTACGGGGAAAAACAGCTGCTCCTTCTGACTGGAAAGAGGGTGAAATATGGAGGGAAGCTGTCAGCCTGAATACCAATCCAAATGTTAACAGCATTTAGGATATCAATTAACAGCCAAAAATATTGTCTCGAGGGCACAACTTATTTCTCAATATCCTTCTTTTAAAAATTTCTATTACATATTTTTTTTCTTAAGAGTCATAAAACTGTCAAACAACTCCAGAACTAACTTTATCATTTGGCTTTAACCACTCTGTCTTTCCAAAGCAGAATTCAATTTGCTTATGATTTACTGGGTACTTACTGATCTCTTCCACATTTTTGAGAAATTTCTGCAAGTCTTTCTCTTGATCATCAGCCATGGTGAGCAAAGTCCTACGGGAGGCAGCATAAGCAATGAGATTAATAATGAAACACTAAACAGGGCTGTCAGGCTTATGAGCCTTCTACCACTAAGAGCAGACTGATTATTTTAAAGAAAGATTTGTGTTCATAAATGTCTTAGCAAGAAAATCCATTTTACTCTGGCTGCTGCTTAAGGCCCAGGGATACCCGTTATTGTGGTAATTCCTCCAGAGAGCTGCTAGCCCTCTGTCCACTGGCCAAACTGCTCTGGAAATAAATTTCCCCAAAGCCAACATGAGCCCCTGCAACTCATGGACCACAAGGAAGGACAGTGAGCAGCGGAAGAGCAACAGACAGGTTGCCAGAGACATGGGGGTGCTGAAGCCTGACTCGGGTTACTAGGCTGGACTTTGCACCTAAATGTCTCTGCTTGATTAAATGTGAGCCTCTGGATTCTTTCTGGAGAGAAGCTACGTGCTGCCGGAAGGATCAGAACTTGATGCCAATGAGGACCTGGTGTCTCCCCAAATTCTTGCCAAGGTATGGTGGATTTATCACCCGGCTTGTTTGAGTGAGAGGGGAGCACTCAGGGGTATCCAAAGTTCATACACACACGGTAAAGATCATGTATAAAGCTTGTACAACACACATTCCTCCAGTGTGTGGAGTGTTTGCTGTAGGCATTCTGGAGGTTGTTCTTTTTTTTTTTTTGCGGGACCAGGGTTCGAACTCAAGACCTTGCACTTGCCCAGCAGGCACTTGTGCCTCAGAGCTATCTCCCCAGCCCCTCTGGAGGTTGTTCTAATAACGCGTGGTGGTGTATGCAGGTACCATCCCTGCCTGAAACATCAAAATATAGATCTGCCCCAGCAAGCTGTGTGTTAGTGGCTCTTCTCAGCTTCTGTGTCCTTACCTCCACCTATGTCATAAGCTATGTGACATTGGCTACAGTTGCAACTCGCCTGGCCTCCAGCCTCACCTGTGCTATGGAAACTGTAACACAACCACCGCAGTGTTTGTTCAGGGATGAATTTAGGGGTGAATATAGCACTAGGCAGGAAATGAGTGATGCGTGAGGCGCCTTACCTAGAAAACAGGGGGTAGGTGGCGGTTCCATGGCTAAACGATCAAATGATCGCTATGGGGTCTTTCTAGATGGAACTTAACTGCATCCAGGGCCACCTGCCCCGGGACGCTGACACCAGGGCAAGGCCGCTGTCTGGGCGCCTAGGGCAGAGACCTTGGCGGGAGGGCGGGGCCAGCCGCACCGTTGCCTGGCAACAGCTCCCCGCCTCCACGGTGGACTCCCAGCCCACAGCTAGTACTGTGCCATACCACCCGCGGGGCCCAAACAAGCAGCCGGTGCTCGAATCTCAGGGCTACTCCAAGATCAAGTCCTGAAGGAGATGGCCGCGCCGCTCCACTGCACTGACCTGACGAGCCCGGGCTGAACAGGAAGTGGCTGCAGGCGCGGACAGGGAGAGGCCACGGCTGGGGGCGGGGTCGGGGCCGGGGCGGGGCTGGGGCGGAGCCGGGGCGGGGCCTCGTTGCCATGCACCAAGTTTCTCGCCCAGGTTTGTACAGGGAGGCGGAAGGAAGAAGCAAAGCGCGGGTCATCCCTGGGTTACTGACTCTTTTTTTTCCTTCAGAGAGAACGATATCATTCCCACGGATTGGACGTGCTTAACCCGCAGGGTCAAAGTATATTAACTGTACTTGAGAGAGACGGTCGTGGATGCGGATCCAGTTTTATTTATTGGTAAATGTTGCATAACATTTATCAGACTGTTGCATAATCTCTTTGATTATGTTTTCTCTAAAATGATAAGATTTATAATGAAAGTGCCTGGCGCCTAGGAATAAGTGGTGATCACTATCGAGGGAATCTTAGCAAGATTTAGGGCAGAATGGCTTAAAGCAGTGTGCGTGCCTTCACACTGAATTCATGCACACCCTTAGAAATTCCAGTCTGTTTTTATAAACAGAAGTTCAGCAATGATGCATTAGTTCATTATAAGAGAGAAGCAGGTTTGGGGAATATTTAAGATTAAGATGATGGCCAGAATCACTGGGACTTCTTGTCAAATCTGTAGGTACTTTATGGAAACCTCTTAATGGTGGCTGAGGAACCAATGGGGATAGACTTTACTAGAGGACAGTGGGATCCAGGATGGCACTGATTCCAAGACTGATACATGACCTAGTTTTGGTCTATGCCTGGGTTCTGTGGAGGATGAATGCATACCTGAGCCTTGTGGATTGCGGAAGTTTGATCGCCTTCTCCATGAGATCAGGTACACATGGCATCCAGTGTTAATATCTTCAGTGGAGTGTAGCCCAGAAGGCCCGAGGTATTCTCTTCTAGTTGGCCACAGAGTCAGTACAGGGTCCGTAGAGTGAGCCATCCCGCATATGGTCTGCAGCCAGAGGCTGTGGGACTGGGGTACCCACAGGACACAGTCACGGTGGCTGGCCCAAGGGACCAAGGTGTCTTATGAGAAGTAGCAGGAAGGTGAGGCTCCTGGGCATGGCAAGGCTTTGTAGCGAGCCCTGGAGAGGCATGTCGTTCAGAGTCCCAGAAAGTTACAGAGTACTTTACGGTGAATCCACAGCACACACTAGTGACGTCTTGGTATCGTGCTATTTTCCTCTCAGGCTGGTCAGGCCTTGAGCACAGGAAGACAGCCTCTCCAATCTCAGGGTGCTTCTCATTATTTGGGGGCTGCTAGCTCTGAATCAGTTCCTAAGCCACTACTCTTTCCCTCAGACTTTTTTAAAGCTAGGTTGCAGAGAGACCTGCCTCCCTGACGGTACCACTCGTTCCTACATGCAGTCGTTTATCACCTGTCAAAGGTGTGCATCAAATGTGCGCCAAGAGCTGTGGAAGGCCAGGAGGGTGAGCTTGACGGATACCTGTCACACACCACCTGTGCCTGCTGAGAACTGGAGCATCTGAAGAAGAAGAGAACACACATATTACGGGTCAGCGATCAATGTACCCAACATGCGCATATGGGTAACTCACAAGCATTTTGAACTGAATGTGACAAACTTGGACTCATCCTTCCTCCCAACCTGGTTCTCCTCCAGTCTTTTCTGTCTCATCCAATGGAGAGCTGTAGGTTCTTTGGGCTGATGACTGGGAACAATGCAACCCACTAGATCTGTGGCATTTAATAAAATATCTGCACTTTGTTAACTCAGGGTGCCCAGGGCGGGCTGTTGCTGCAAACTCTCAGCTCCAGAACTAGGGCTGGAGCCACTTAACCTGTCTTCAAATCTCAGCTCTGTACCTCTTATTGTTTATTAAAATGTCATTAAGCACCTACGGTGTACCTTCTGCCATGCCAGGTCCGACAGATCTTCTGGCGTCTGAGTACCATCCACACTCGTTCTGCTGCTACTAGGAGTGGGACCTGAACAAGCGGCTTCGTCTCTCTGTGCCTTAGCTGCTTCACCTACAGAGCAGGATTGTTAGGTGATAGCTATCCCATGGGGTTGCTGACAGCGGTGTGAGAGTTAATACAGATCAGTGTGCATCTGATGATGCCTGGAGCATTATCATTATCAACACCCTATAAAGGTTACTGTTGTAATTACTGCTGTGGTTAGTAATCCCGTACAGCAGTGTCCCCGACTGTGCTTGGGAATTGCCTGGAGATCATTTTTTATGCAGATTCTGGGTCCGCAGTCCTGGGGCTGAGATTCCACAGCAACGCCCCCGCCCTGGGCATCCTGGGTAGCAAACTGTAGATATTTGCTGAAAGCATGAGTCCAAATTTGCCATAGTCAGTTTAAAATGCTTGTGAGTTACCCATATGTACATGTTGGGTACACTGGTCATTGTTCCTTCATACGTGTTCTCGTCTTCTCCAGTTTTCTGCAGGCACCAAGTTCCTAGAATAGAGTGTTTTTCCTACCTTTCCTTATGTATGATTGCATTTTGGCCAGTTAGATGTAAACAGAAGCATTGATACTACTTGTGGGAATTTTCCCAGAAGAAGATTCTCTTTTCCTTGTCTATTTTCTTGCCATTGGAGTGTGGATACAATGGAAAGAGGTGCATCAGCCAGGTAGGATTGTGGAGCAGAAGCCGTTCGTTGAGGATGGAAAGTACAGGCTAGGATCACCATAACGCTGCCATACTGGCCTTGGACTGCCTAGCCTCGCATCTTTACAGGTGAGAGACATCAACTATTATTGAAGACTATACATCGTTTTTGTTTAAGTCACTCTTTCGTTGATTTTTTGGTCGCTCTCAGTCTTATTTACTTATTTATTTACTACAGGGTCTTGCTACACAACTCAGACTCATAGTGATCCTCCTGTCTTAGGCTCCCCAGTGCTGTGCCACCATGCCCAGTTTCAGCAGCAAGCATGGCACACCCAGGGCTGGGGTGGTTGGCACAGTATACAGTATCAGGGATTGACCCTGGGTCTTCGTACTTGCCAGACAGGTGCTTAGACCACTGAGCTATCTCTCCAGGTCTCCCAGCCATAATTAATATTAACTGGTATATAAGGCACCATTCATTCATTCATTCATTCATTCATTTAACTAATGTTTTCTTAGCGCATATGTCCTTACTTTCTATCTTAAGTCTAAATAGTCTCAAATTTGTTATACTGGCACAACTGAAATGCTACTATTATGAAATAAAACACATATTGATTTCTAATTGTGTATTATCTGGTGAACTCTACACAACACAGCAATTTGACACTGAAGCCAGGCAATTAAGATTCTAATGAACAACACTTTCTTTATGGTTAGAAACAGCATTCTTTCTTTTCCTTGAAGTTCTATTTCCATTTCATACCCTGTTGGGAGCCACAGGAAGCCAGGAAATTGATCAAGTATGTGGGACTGGGCCAACATGCCTGGAGCAGAAAACTACCCCAGTGCTGAGAAAAACATCCTGTCTGATTCAGGACAGCTATTGGTTGCTGGGCAGCCCTGTGTCACAGGATGCAAACTTTGGAAGTATAAATAAAGCATCGTTTCTGTGTGAGTTGGGTTAGTCTTGCCCATCAGGCGGACTGACGACTACCTAGCCCAGCGTTTCGTCGTCTCGACTATCTTTCTTGTTCCTACCGCCATGTCTCCCTGGGGTTGAACCATTCACAGTAAGATCAACGGGTCCCTACAATACCCTCCTACTCAGAGTACTATCCTCTGGAGGGCACTCTTATGCGCAGATATCTTTGATCGTCTCCTCATAATTTCTGCCACAGAAATAGCCACACATCGTCGGAGTGTTTGCTTTGACCGGATCCATGGTGAGCTCGTTGTCCCCTGAGAAAGGCAGATGCATAAACAAGTGCGTACAGAGAAGTGTGAAAAGGGCAGAGATGGCCCAAAGAGGAGCAAGAAGAGGAAGTGTCATGCTGCAGTAACAAGTAAGTTCACCGTCTTTACGGAGTACAGCAAAAAACTTCCATTGCTTGCTTGCTTTGCACCGTCACGAGCCTGTTCTCACAATGCTGTGCACATGGAAGGAGCGCAAGGTTCCAGGCCCGGGAGAATGTGGAGGCAGGAAACTTAGAGATGAGGTGATGTGTCGTGTCCAGGAAGGAAGCCTTAGGAGGAGTGTGGAGCAAGGAAAGAAAGGAAGAAGCAAGACCTACGAGGTAAGAGGAGAGGAGAGCTACCGGCAGTGGTCACACCCGCGGAGCAGCAAGGCTGGAACGACAGCACTCAGCAGCCCCTGCTTAGCTTCTGTACGCTTCCTTCCATCCGAGGACTCCACAGAGATCTCTGGTGAGGGCAGACTTCATATCCAGCCTGAATCCTAAAACCCAACAGAATAACTAGCCTAACCCCACACAATAACTCAGCGGAACAGCTAACTGTTCTTTCTTTCTTTCTTTCTTCTTTCTTTCTATTATGTCTGGCTCAGCCTGTCCTGGGGGTGGGGCTGGCGCAGCATGTGGTGCCAGGATTGCACCGCAGTTCCAAAGGTTGACTAACCTTCCGTAAGTGGCTGCTTTAGACCGCTGAGCCATCTTGCCGGCCCAAACTGCCTTTTCTTGGTAGTAGGGATTTTGCCTTATTTTATCTTTTTTGCTTCCAGCATTGGCATGTAGTTGAAGCTAAATAAAGGTATGTTGACTAAATGAGCTAGTCTCTTGCTGTGCTTAGAAGGCTAATATGTGTTATTATAGATAGAAAAGAAAGGAGGGTGTTCAGGGTTTTCTTTTTTTGTCTCGCCTCTCAGGGTGGTTCATCCTGGAGGACAGGCACTGTTCCAGTCACAAAATACTTTGTGATGTACATTCTTCACTTGACAGACTGACCACTTTGAAATGCCAGAAATCATAGTAAGCTTGAGGCCATCACTGAGGTGTGCACCAAGATTTCAATTTTCCTTCTTCCCTGCATGTGTGGAATCTCAGTTCTCTGTGGCCTGGTGACCCGTTTTGACCAATGCAGTGTACGAAGAAGTGAGGTGGGCCAGAGCCTCTAAGTGTGCACGTGTGAGCAGCCCTCCCCAAGGGAAGACAGAACCCAGACGTCCATCTGCCTTTGATGGGACGTGGAGGGAGCGAGCGGTGGCGACGGCTTGCAGCATGGCATGGGCCGCCATGTCTCATACAGCCATGGAGTCCATATGTGCCTCCCCTACTGCATGGTAAAATCCAGAGACCTTCTCCACGAGTCTATGTAGATTGTTGTCATTGTGACCTCCATGGAAGGGTCAATGGCGTGTGCCAAAGTGTGAGGAGAGCTGCACTTACGGAGCATTGGCTACTTATATTTCAAGTATATTTCTCCCACATTCTTGTAGTTTCCACCTAAAAAAGGCCTTACTTTTTCTTTAGGTCCGCAGTAAAAACTGGAGAACGTTTGATTACCTTCCACTGGACAGTAAATCGGGGACTTGGAAGTTATTGTAAGCTATCTTTCCTCTCTTTTCTCTGTCTTTTGTTACACAAGTTTAGTGCTCTGCTTTTTCTTATCAGTCACATTTTATAAGCTTAGAGTAGACTTAACAAATTTCCTAAGGGTAGCTACTGGGGAAATGAATAAAGTAACCCTGCCTCTGTCTCCTAAGAGTAGAGGGGATAAACAAGTCTGCCTGAACCTAGGAGCTCAAGTACTGAACTGCTCACAGTAGCTGCTGGGGCTGCAGTCCCTGGCACGAAAGTTGGGCCCTAAGATCTAGAAAGACAAGAAACCAAATGAGCTTAGCCATTTCTTCCCTCACCAAAAACAAGTCTAAAATTAGATTAGATCCCTCCCAACATACAAGCTTTCATTAAAAATAAAAATGAGCATACAGTAGCTAACATGTTTGCCCCTAGCCTTGCTCTCTCAGGTTCTTCTTTGTGAGAGATGAAGGAATTCTTTCACAACCCAGTCACGGACCTCCCTAATCTGCGCACCCCTCTCTGCTGAGTCTTCCCTGGGATTTCTGTGCCTCATCAGTGTCACCAGAGTGTCCAGCGGCGGCCACAGCAGCAGCTGTGACGAGCAGTAAGACGCTGCGTCGCTGCCCTCCAGGCCTCACGCTCAACCCTGGACTTGCTTTATTCTGTGCAAATCTCTTTATGCCCTACAAGGTCTTATTCCCATTTCTCAGACAAGAGTATACAGCCAGAGAGGTGAAGAGACTTGTCAGAGGTTGAGCAGAGGTGTCAGTCCCACTGTGTGACCCCAAAATTCCAGTACTCACCTCGTCGGGCACTGCCTCTTGTGGCTGTCCTTCCTGTGTGTGTCCTGAGCTGTCAGTGCCTGAAAAGGACCGCGAAGCTAGACCCTCCGCGCCTGGTAGGCAGCGGCTCCTACCCTGCATACTGTGGAGCAGCACTGCCACCGTGTGGTCAATAGCATCAGGGGGGAAAGGCCGGGCAAGGTGCATGGTCAGTTCTACAGTTTTCCTGTTTGCTTAAGGTTTACTGAACACCTGCTCTGTGTCCTGTACTGTGAAGTCCCCTTATCTAACTGGTGACGCTGCTGCTGAGATGGATTCTCTAGATAGTGCATTAAAATGTTAGCGGTTTAGGTTGTAGAGATATTTAGCACTGATTCATCATCTACTTGGGGTACTTGGTCACTCATCTGGGGGTGATTCATACCACTGAGAAATTACAAAGACACATTAGCTTTACACAGTGAGATTTTCTTTGTTTCCAGCATTTCGAGGGACAATAGGCCCCTAGAGATTTGTAAGACTCCGGAGTTGCTGACTAGTCCGACAGAGGGTCTACCTTCATTATCACGAAGGCTGGAGAAATGCATTTTTAATGAACACACGTTCTTTTTTTTATATCAACAGTTTAATACAGTATTAAAAGCAAGTCGTAGACATTTAGAAAATGGAGAAAAACATAAAATCGTTCATGATTGCTCCCCCAACACACCCACCATCGCTAAGATTTCAATGTGTTTACCTGTCATTCTTCTTTCTGCACGCTTTTGCAGGGGCTCACCCACGTTTGTGTACGCCTTTAGGTTTTACCTCATTGGTGTAGCTTCACAGCATCGTGAAAGCTGGTGACCCATTCTGGGTACCCGGGATGTCCAAGGTATTAAGCGCATCTCATGATGCTGAGTAGCAACCTCAGGAGATGATATTACTGCCTTTCTCTTAACAGGCATGATAGTTGAGACTTGAGGGGATGCCTATGTACCTTGACCCTCATCCATCGGTCACGTGTGATTACATTGTTTCTGTTACTGTTGTTGAATGTTTGCACGGCATCCCACTTATTCACGCCTTGTTCTGTCGTGTTGCTGCTGCTTATCATTTTAGGTCTTTGATTTCTTTTCACCTTGTACTCATGTAAAATTTTCTGCAGTGAGAATCTCTAAGTAGAACTTTTTATATGGCCAAGATCTTATTTTTTGTTTTGCTATTATTTTTTAATTTTTTAATGCAAGGTCTCATGATGCAGTTCCTACTTGTAGTGATCTTCCTGTCTCAGCTTCCTCAGCACTACGCTTACAGGTGTGCACCGCCATGCCTGATGGGAAGGCCAGGACAGCACATCAGGGGTCCCAGGGGCAGTCACAGCGTGGAGTACCCAGATCGAACTTGGGACCTTGCACTTGGCAGATAGGTGTTTAGACTGCCGAGCTTTTTCCTCAGCCCATGACTAGAACTTTAAAGTGGCTTTCCAAATAATGGGTTTTTCAATCAAGACTTTCAACTTGCTTCTCAATGCATTTGTAAAAATTTGCACAAATTAACATTATCACCAGCAGTGCATTTGAGTGCCAGTTTCGCAGTATTTTCACCACCATGGAGTTTTAACTTTTCACTCCTCAGAAATGGATTATTTTGCACATCTGTCAGTGTTAGAGAGGCAGAAGTCTCTACCGCTTCTCACCACTGCATCCTTGCTCAGGCCGGGGCCTTCCAGTGCTTTCCAGACCCATAGCAGAGAGCAGCCTGCTGCCTGGAGTGGCCCTTTCCTCTTCACGGCCCCTTTCCCTTCATATAGCCCTAAAATATATCTGTCATCTGGGACCATTTAAACCTGGGGTCATTAACTAGGGCCTGCAGTCCATAGATAAACCAATAGCATGTGTAAATTTAATTGGGAGTTTTATTTTAGTTTTTACAAGCAAGTCATTGAAATTTAGCATTCATTTAATCATTAATGCAGGCGAAGCCCCACTATGGTGTTACCAGCCATAGTGTCACTTACACACGGTTACACTCGGATAGCATAGCACTTATGAGCTATGTTCCTAGAACTCGTACTGCTGTGCAGATGGACAGGCACAGGCACCACCATATTACACATGTGTCAAGTACTTTTTTATTTTATATTTAGCACAGGGTCTGCAGGGTCTCACTATGGAGATTGGACTAGTAACGATCCTCCTGTTCGCTATTAGTTCGGCTTCCCAACTGCTGGGATTACAGGTGTGTGCCGCCATGCCCAGTCTCAACTCCCATCTCAGTGTACCCTGGGGTCAAGGGCAGTACAGCATGCTGGGGATTGAACCCTGGTCCCTGTGCCTGCCTAAGCAGGTGCTTTCGTCTGCTGAGCTATCTGGCTGGCCCAAAATACACATTTATGTATAGCAATACATTTGTTTTTCTTTTTTTGATCTCATGTATTTTATTTTTTTAAAAAATTAATTAAAAATATTTCTATGAGAGGAGGCCCATAGACCTCACTTGTCATAGCAATAGTAAAGCTGAAAACTCTTCTCATTGCAAAAGAATTCCAAGCACAGTGTAGATATTACCCAGAGAATAATAATGTTTGCCCTGTTGGATTTTGAACTTGTTTTGGCCCCAGTAATTTGTATCCTCCTGTGTATACCTTTTAGAATGGCAATGTTTATCTTGTGCCTTTGAATGTTCGATGTATGTAAATTTTCATTTGTGTTGAGAGTTTGCCTTGGATCTGGAGGAAACTTGGGACTTGGACTTTTCAGCAATGCTGAAACTGTTGGGACTTTGGCAACTCTTAGAGTTGGACTAAAATGCCTTCTGCAGAAAGGGATGTACATAAGACTTTGGGAATCCAAGGGGAGAATGCTATGGTTTGTGTCTAGTTGTCCTCCCAAAGCCTCATGTAAGTCATGGGGCTGTCAAAAGGCATGGCTCGAGGGGCTGGGCCAAAGGCTAGGGGTTGGCTTGAGGAGGCGTGGCTCAGAGAGGCATGAACCGTTAAATTGACAGCATGTGCTTTCAGAGCCCTGTCTCCCCCCCCCCCCTTCACGTGGTGCTCTCTCCGAGCTATGGAGTAGATCTTCCTGGACACAACAGTGCCCCAATCTCACATCTTGGAACCTCCAGTAACTGTGAGCTAAATAAACTTTTCCTCCCCTAAGCTTGTGTGTCAGGTATTTATCTCAGCAATGAGAGAAAAGTAACTGAGACAGGAACTCTGGTCTATCACTGAAACTCTTCTGCAGATTTATTATGAATTAATGTGTAAATTCAGTATTGTTCAGGGAAATAACGTCCGCAATCTCCTGTCTAAGCCCTTCTCTCTTCCCTATTTCTAGCGCATCCATGCACCTATTCATCCATTCAGCAACCATATTGAGCAGTACTTGGTGGGGGGCTGTAGGGACACAGTGTGGAGACAAAGATGACAGGACCTGAAGACGCCAGCCTCCAGGAGCTTGCAGCCTCCTGGTCCGACCTGAAGAACCGCAGGTGTGGTGCAGTAGCACTGTGGAAGCCTCGGTGGAGAGTTGCACAGCACAGAAAAAGTACAGGAGGGGCAAAAAGAGCTAGGAATTTGCCTGGCAAGCAAAGCATTGTGGATTGCGTGGAGATGAAGGAAAGGGATTCTGGGAAATGTAGTTCTCAGCAAATCAACCCGACAACACATTGCCAGGGCATCGTTCCCTGACTGCTCGTTCTAAAGAAGCCACATGGTGATGCTCTCTCACACCCTTGTGTTTATTCCTCTGGGGAGCTGCTCTGCTCTAAGTCGTGGCATCTCCACGAGGAACTGCGCTAGGGAGAGCATGGCTGGTGTCTATTTTGGTGCCCGCTCTATCTCCAGCTCACACACTGGTGTCTCAGTTCAGGCTACTGTAAAAAAATAATTTTAGGAAAGTGGATGACTAGGAAAGTGGAAGCAACAGAAGTCTACTTGTGACAGTCCTGGAGGCTGGAAGTCCACAGTCGAGACCCAGCGGAGGGCGTCAGGTGAGGGGGGGGGGGCGTCTGTTTCTTCCCTCGTAGATGGCCACGCTCTTGTATCTTCACCTGGTAGAAGGGGTGAAGCAGCTCTCCAGCCTTGCTTTCATGAGAAAACTAAGAGGGCTCCACTCCTGTGACAGAATCTCCTCCCAAAGTCCCCACTTCCTAATCCATCTCAGTAGGGCTAGGATTTCAACCAGTGAGTTTTAGGAAGCTTGAAAATAGCATGACTGGATGCACCCAGCCCCCTGAATCTGACAGTTCTCTGTCATTGGACCAGGTACTTGCAGTACCCTGAGGACTCATGCTAATTTATTTTTTTGAAAGGGAATTAATAGTGTTTGGGGGGGTTTATGGGGAAAATTCCTGCTTGTATTAATGTCAGGAAAGGGGAATATGATACATTGATTTATGGAATTGGAAAATGCAAGTTTTCAATTCTGTGAACCGGCGGGGCACCAGTGTGGGATGTGTTCTGTTTCCTCATGGCAGTTGTAACATCAGGCAGCCTTCGCCTTGGCCCCTGGAAACCCAAGATTTCTTTTATGGGTTCAGATCAAGCTTCTTTTGTGGAGTTTTGATAGAAAGTCTGCAAGTGGAAGGAACAATCCAGAAAGAAAGGAAAATGGATATTCACTAGGCAGATGTGTTTGTCTGCTAGAGATTTGCTGTGGAAGTTATGTGAGGGTGTTTTAAAGTGTCTGATACAGACGGAAGCAAGCCCTCAGTCAACGAGTCACAGTAACAATATTAATATCCTGATGCAATGTTTATTACGTGAGAACATATTGCACACTTTGGGGTGCCGAGTCCACGTTACCTCTTTTGGGGTTCATGAGGTATAAACAGCTTAGTTCAGGAGCGGTGGAGGGCAACTCATTTCCCACGCCTCAAAGAGGAACCTGTGTTTTCTGTTTGGGAGCCAGTTCATACAAAAGGTCTTTCTGTAATTCTCAGCACATCCACTTGGTGGCAGTGCTAGCCCGCTGTGTGCCCACAGCAGCCAGGTACTCCGTCCGCCCCCCCCAGCTTGGTGCCTGCCTCTGGAAGATTCCTAGGGAGCCGCAGGGACGTGTACCACAGAGTTCAGTGCTGGCCTCAGCAGGACTTGCAGGGAGCTTTTGGCGAGTCCAAGGCACCTACACCAGACATTCACAGAACTGGCATCTCAGCTACTTTCTTGTCACTGGGCCACCATGCCTGTCACCCACAGCTTACAGGAGAAAAAGGGTATCTTGGCTCAGAGCTTGTGAAAGTTTCCGTCCGCTGTTGGCTGGCTCCAGCTCAGGGAGGCATAGGAGAGGAGAAACAGTCTATGATGCTGCCTAGAGAAAGCACGCAAGAGCTCACGGGAGGCAGGAAGGGAGGCAGAACCTTCTTGGCCGGGCCCTCAGTGGCCTCCAGCCAGACCTCACCTCCCAAATCATGCTGAGCTATGAATGCATCAGTAGAATGACCCCGTGGTAAGTGTCACAAATACCTAGGATGTGATCACCCTGCAGAAGCCCTATCTGTGAGTGCCTGAAGCTTTGGGGACATCTAAATAAAAAGCATAAGAACCAGCAAGAGGCTGGGAGTTTACTCAGTAGACAGCCTGGTCAGGGGACTCCAGGGGACAGTAGTCATTGTGTCTGCAGAGCTCTTGTGGAGTACTTGCTCTCTTGCACAGACAGGTGTAGCTGGAAGATCGAGGCTTTGAACCAGAAGTGACACTGCTGGGGGCGGGGGCGGTGGCGGCTGTGGACAGCTGTGTGGCATTGCCACGGCCATTGCCTTCCGAAGCATGGCCTTGAGCTTTGTTCTCCAGGTCTCCCACAGCTGCCTAAGCGCCTGTTAATCCATTCCTTTTTGGGTTTAATCAACCCAAGCCCACTTCAGCTGCTTACAGCTAAGAATTGCAACCACTACAAATACTAATGCTGATGAGTCTCCCATTAAAGTCCAAAGCTTTAAATATTGAACAATTCTGAGGAAGGAACCTTGGCTTTGTAGATGAGGCAAACGGGTTCAGCAAAGTAGATTATTTTGCCCATGGTCACATGGCTAGAACAACCCAGAGCCAAGATTTCCATGCAAGGTAAGTTGAAGCCAGAGATCATTTAATTGTGCTGGTTCTCAGCTCCATCAGGTGGGGACCTTGTCAGGTAAGCACCATGGTAGCCCAATGAGGTCATGCAGCAGGAGCTCAATGGCCATGTTCCCATCCATGAATCAATGAACAAGTGGAAGTGCCATGGTCCTTTATCTTGCAAAGTGCTGAGCGCTGGCATTCTGCCCCAGAAAGCTGGGAGTAGAAGAGTGAGCAGGACTTCTCATGGGAGAGCCTTGCTGCTGTCTTCAGGGCTTTTCCTCGTCTTCAGGATCCCAGGCCCTGCTAGCCTCTCCAGCTGCTCGGCAGTCTGACCTTCATGGACTGATGTCTGTACCTTAGTTGGCTGCCGGTCTGTGGAAGGCATGTCTGCACAAGGTCTATGATCACGCTGACAGGTAGCTTCCCTGCGTTGAATGCTACAGGCTACAGTGTGCACTTAAAGTTGCTGCTATAAGGAGTCTGTCTCCTGCCTGTCCTCTCCTGCCTGTCCCAGGGCATCTTCCCTAAGCTAAGCACACCAACAGCGCAGATGCAGCCTTGAGCTCCTTGATCCTCCGGCGGCTCTCCAAGGTCAGGCACCACCAGCCGGTGCTCCTCCCAGACTTGGAATCTGAGAGCTGTAGCACAGGCGGGGTCTGACCTGGACAGAGAGGAGGGGTGGCTCGCACTGTCCTTGATGCATATACCTTCTGACCACATTCAAACCCCATCTGTGTTCCTTAGTCACTGTGTGACCTTGGGCAAGTTACAAACCTCTCATGCCTCACTCAGCTCCTTCATCTGTAAGATGGGATTAATAATAGTGTCTACTACCTAGAGTTGTTCTGAGGACTAAATAAGGAAGTGTTTGTAAAGTGTTTACAACAGTCCCAGACATGGTGTTGTAGAAACACTGCATAAAAATCAGGCCATCAGTGTCAATTTCTCAAGTATTTTTGAATGTCTACACTGAATTGCTTCTCATTTTACATTTAGAACCAATTAAAGATCTATAGCCTTTTTTTCTCTATTCAAAATACATTCTGCTGCTGATCCCCAGCCCTGTCGATAAGTGCTGTATACTGGGGGTTACATCTGTCCCTGGGATGTGATGTCGCCTGCTTGTTTTCGCCCACAGACAGCCTGGGTGTCTGTGGGATGCTGGCTCTACCTTCTTTGCACGTGATGGTGTGTGCTGCTTTCATCCAGGCTCAAGGATGTGTCTGCAGCATTTCCTGCTCACTCCTGTGGGGCCTCAGAGCCTCAGCATGGAGCTCACTGGGGACTGAAGCAGGCCCTCGTCCAGGCTGAGACACTCCCCCACCGTTCGGGCCGAGTGATCCAAGGACCAGCAGCAGGGGATGTCATGTCCCAGACTCATCTGGGCTGGGCTCGGGGATGCCCAGTTTAAACAAATAGTTCAGGAGGTATGGGATAGTGGCCTGTGGAGGAACCCAGTAAAGGGTGGCTGTGTGGCACACTGGTGGCTGCCCACAAGAGAGCCTGTGTTACCCCTCCTTTCCTCCTTCAGCATGAGGACACAGAGTATGGCAGAACTTGTGGCCAGTTCCCATGGCTCTCTTGCAAAGATTAACCAAGAGATCTCCCCGGCTTTGTCCTGCACTGGTGCTGTCACCTTTCCAAGAGGCTCTGGATCACCATCACCACAGGAAGCAGTCTGGACAGACAGACAGACCCCATGCATTACCTTGCCCTCAGCTTGACTTGCCAGCCCAACTCTTGGGTTGGGCTACTCAGGAAGAGGACAGAACACAGCACTATCCCTGGTTACCAACACCTAAGGCTAGCAGTCTCTTCCCAGATCACACCCTTGTTCCCTTTGTGCTTTACACAAGTAAGGAGTTCCTCACCTCTTCTGGGTTAGTCTTGTCCCCCCAACAGTCAGAGCTTGGCGGCAGACACAGGTAGGCCTGGGAGCGATGCTCCTGCCTGTCAAGTCCCTTCCCCGGAATTTTTCCCAGCTCTGTTGCCACATAGGTCCTTCATACTGGCTGGACCTTGTCACCAGCCTGGGAGAAGGAGAGGTATGGTGATCCTGGGCCAGAGGTTTGAACAGGAAGTGGGAAACCCCTCTCTAGCCACGTGTGAGCCTGTGACTGGACTTCACCCTTGTGTGGGGCATGGACTTCATCCAAGGTGAGAGGCAGTGGGCACTGCTGTTTGACTGTAGCTCCAAGGCATCTCCTCTGGCCAGGTGTAGGACCTGTGTGCCTAAGCACTTGCACAGACACAGACACACACACACACACACACACACACACACACACACAGAAAGAGACATGGGCAGGTAGCTGGGGCTGGTATGTACATACACTATTATTTATTTTCATCTCCATTTATGAAGCTAAGTGTTAAATCTTTGCACTGTGGTACGTGCTGGGGTGAAATGCTGAATTAGACAAGCACAGAACTTGACCTGAAAGAGAAGAGTCCAGTGGCAAGGACAGATATGAAATGAGAGATTAAATAAAGCATGGGGACTTTGGATACAACCAAATGGTGTGTTAAAATATTTTATGGATTAGTCAATGTTCACTGGCCGGGACAGAATGGGAGCTTGCTGCCCCTCCCCCGCCTTCCATGGAGTGGTGGAGTCTTGGGGCCCCTGGTGGACTCCTGCACTGGGGCCTGGGCTGACAGCAGCTGCTTATGAGCAAAGGAGCATCTCAGTGTTGTAACAACCTGATGCCATCAAACGGGCAAGCGCCCGCCGTGTACTAGCCCTGGACAGCGTGTTCAAGAGTGGGGTGCAGCCAGGATCAGGCAGCAGGGCAGGCTCACAGGGTCAGAAGATGTTGAGGTTCAGCTGTGTGAATGAGTAGGTGCCGAGAATGTGATGGGTCTCGGGGGCTGCTAACAAATGTGGTAGAGAAAGCAGGAAGCATGTCCACATGTGGAGAGCCAGAGGAGAAAAAAGCAGGGCATAGTTGAGGAAATACAGTCTTACCTATCTCTGGTGCATGCAGGGTGGGAGGGGGTGGAGGAGTGGTTAGGGGCTTCATGGGCAGTAGCAAGACAGCCAAGCGATGGGGCCCTAATCTGACAGAGAGGAAGGGTTTTTTTTTTTAGGGTCTCACTACTAACTCACAGTGATCCTCCTGTTTGTGCCCCCAAGTGCTGGGATTACAGGTGCGCGCAGAGATGAAGTTTTGATCACTCCACAAATGGCAGGTTGAAGATGACATTAGGTTCAATATCACAAATCTCGTAGTTTGAATATTTTACAAAATTCATTTTATTTTCACTTGAGAGCTGTGCTGATACAGGTCAGAGTTAAGGAGCCAGTGGGGGAGGGCTTCAAGTATTGTGAAAAATTAGCAGAGTAAGCAATTAGCAACGGCTGCTAATAGAACAAATAGAGTTAACAATAGTTATAGCAAAGGCATTTAACCACACCACTCAAAATGGAATGCAAAACTTTTGAATTGTTTATTTCACAAGTATCACTAGATGTGTTGAACCAGAAAGTGGAAGCTGAATACAAAGAGAACCAAAGGAAGGGTGTGCAAATAGGGGAAATCTATTCATACCAATACATCAGTAAGGTGATTCTCAACAAGGCCATCCGTCACCTGCTGGGCACTACTGTTAATAATTTTCAACAACTTGTTCCTGTTTTCTACAAGTCAATGTTGGCTGCCATTGCCCCTTTAAGTCAACATATTAGCAGAGCCCTCAGAAAGGACAAGGAATGGCGGTATGGGAGGAGCTCAGTGTGAGGGCTTCCTAAAGAACAATGATGAATTGAACTTGGGGCCAGGTAGATGACTGAAGAGATGGAAGGTGAGGTCTAGGATTTGGCTGGGAGATGGGATGGCTTCCGTGGAAAGAAGAACAGGGCCGCTGGAGACCAGAAGGTCATGCTGTGGGGCTTGCAGGTTAGAGTGCTTGCCCACATGAAGCACTGGTATTACGCAGGTTAATGGTGGAAACAAAAGAAAAGAGGAAGATCAGGGGCAAAGAGCCAAGTCCTTATAAGAAGGACATAAACAAGACTTTGTACAGTGCAGAGCTGATGTCAGGAGCCTTAGAACAGGTGATGGAGGTAGTCTAGAGTGATAATCAAAAGAAACAAGAGGGGCCCGGCAGGATGGCTCAGTGGTCTAAAGTGCCTGCTTAGGAAAGCTTGGGCAGCTGCAGGGACCGCGGTTCGATCCCTGGCACCACATGCTGCGCCAGCCCTGCTCTCGGAATGGGCTGAGCCAGCCATAAAAATGAGTGAATAAACAAATAAAGGTTCTGAAACAAGAAATAAAATAAAATAAAAATTAAAAAAA